>DWDX01005555.1:0-10427 GCA_018245675.1 Agara michaeli | reverse complement strand
AACAAACAAACAAACAAACAAACAAACAAACAAACAAACAAACAAACTCTTCAGCTTTATAATATTAGTATAGATAAGTGGCAGCATAACGGGATAATGTATGTAACGGAATAGTAATTGGTTTAATGATTAGCTCATACAAATTATTAGAAAACAAAGTTTAAATACTTCAAACATTAAGATTATATATTCTATTATACTGTGATTATATATCACTAAAATATATATGCATAGATACCTATATATTTTGTTATATGAATAACTTATTCATCGCATACTACAAACACCACATTCGTTTCAAAACTGCTCTTAATAGAGCCTCTTAAAATCGATATCTTTTGTTCACAAATACAAAATGACATCATATAACGAACTGCCATTGATGGCTTTGAAATTCCAATCTCTCCTTACTTCGAAATACACATGAAATACAATTTCTTTTCAATAGGTGCCTATTTGAAGCTGATGTATAAAGACTCATCCTCTTTGCATGTATCATTGAATCAATTGCTTATATTTACATAAATGACAATAATTTTAATAATGCATTAAATAGCATTCGCTATAATGGGAAAGAAAATTGTCTTAAGGAAAACTGCACCCCCTAAGAGTTCTCTTTACGTAGATTTTTCGCTTCAACCTCATTATGAAGCAGGAGGAACAGTGGAAGATTAAAATTGGTCGGAAAAAATGCATCAAAACCATTTTAAAATGCAACTATGCACCCTGTTAGCTTTAAGAACAAATTTTGTACTGTGTTTCCTGCACAGGCCTAAACATTATTTGTTTGTAGGTATATAAGGTTCCGCAATAAAAGACCCCTAAATCTGACTTTCGTAACAGCGTTGCAGCAATAAAATTTTACTTTTCATTTCGAACCAAAAACAGAGGCAGGTATTCTGAGTGTTCTGTTATTGGATACATGCACGTCTATACTGTAACATGACGGTTTGGACCAGTTATTTCACGTTCCAAACCATTCCATATTCGAATGCACGTAGATATTGACATTTCGTATGTCAAAACATTATGAATAAATAAATGTGCGGGCTTCCTCACGATGTTTTCCATAATCCTTTTAATTAGTAACAATATTTAATGCTTTTCTATTTTTGAATTTTTCAATCATTATTTTGCTTACCTCTAAATTAAAACACGAAACCAAAAAAACAACGAAATTAAGTACATAATTTATAGACAAGTTTTTTTTTATAAAAACAACTCTTCTAATAAAGCTAAAGTACAAAGGGGTTTCAGACATAGTTATGTATAATATAATTACAATTTCCATATACAAATCAATAATACGTTAAAAATCATTAACTTTTGTACGATTCGGTTGCCGAACTACGCAGTACCATTGAACGATTTGAACGTGCAATTTGTCTTTAATTCGGATCGCGCGTACAATGCGAGCGAAAATCCTTTCATCACAAATCAATTTTCATGAATACCGACTGAATATACATATAACGGTTGGTGTACCTACCTATGTTAGGGCGCTCGCAACAAAGACGCGCTCATACTAATGAATCATCGATAAAAACTCGATCACACTACGCCAGGGTTGCCAACGTGCGGATTGTGACTGCATTTTATATTAAAATGCACCCAATGAACATGCCTCAACGGGTTTGTCGCTCAGTGTCGACACGTGTCACCCTTCCGAATGAGGTGGTTAAGGCCATTGTCTACCACGCCATCAAGCACCAGTTGTCGTCGAAGTTTACAGAGACATTGCAGTGAGGTATTAATGTAGGAACTGGGTATGCGATCTACGTACAAAAGTCAAGTGCTGAATATCATTGATATCTAAAAGCCGTAAGGAAAAATGTGACTGATCTAATAACTGTAATAGACTAAGGGTATAATTAGGTATTCGAAATTTTTTTTCTTATCCAATTTAAATTAGCAAAGGCATGTACCTACTTAAATGCGTATGTTTGCCGCAAAGCAGCAGTAAGTATATGGGATTTCCTATTTTTATATTATTTTATAGACCGCGCATCAGAAAAAGTATGTGTGATTGTAAAATTAATATATTCTATAAAATACAATATATTGTACGCCTTTAAATTAATGTAAATTGTAAAAGCCTTTCGACTTTACACAAACATTATCCACGCTACAAGCGCTAGTACTGAGGTTAAATCGTAATGAAAGAGTCAAAATATTTGTTACAAACATTTGCTTTGCTAGTGTAGTTAGTTTCAAACACTGTACTTCGATAAAAAGGTGTCGTTACATTCCATTTTAGCCTACAAACTATACGACTGCGCCTCGCTTGTCTCCGACCACAATGTGATCCTATCAAAAGATACGCGTGTTTCCCTAAAGCCGGATCCGTCAAAAGCGCCCCACACTGCCGCCGCAGATAGGTCGCAAAAATCCCGGCATTCTTATTTCCTTTACCCGTTACACACGCTCACGTCAACCCTGTAATTGTTCACGGTAGAGATTGAAGAGGCAGCTATAGATGCGCTGCAAATAGGACCGGCTAATGGCGGCCTCACGTTCGCATTCGCGCGCTTTTTTTCAAACACAGAACGTCCCTTTGTTGACTCCGTTCCGGATCCATTCGAAATAGGCGTTCGATACTCGCTGGATTTTTTTTTTTCAATCCGCATTCGTTGTTTTCTCCTGCCAGACGGGTTTGTTTAGGTTCAGGTGCGCTTTCGATTGGTTGTACGGATTATAGAGGCTGTAATTTCAAAGCATAGGTTATGTAAAGGGAAATCTCACATTGCAGTCCTTTTTATAAATTCATTCGTTGTATACAACGGCAAATATGAATGATTATGTTATTTATATGTGGATACCTTTTATCTGCAACCGTGTTAACGCTAGTACCTACCTATATTAACGAAGGTAACTTTAACGTATGATAATTCTAATTATGCCAAACGCGATGTTCAGCGGATAGATCATTTAACTGAGCGCACGTGGACAATATCAGATTGCGAGCAAAAACAAAAATACTTTCATCTCTGCAAGGGCACTCATTCAAATTAATCAGAATATAAATGGGGAGAGTGCGTTGATAACTACGTCAAACACCCCACATTGTAACCTCCCCCAGACGACCAGACAAACGGAAATATGAAAATGAAACATCGAAACGGAAAAACGCATGAAGCGTCCGTACTCGTCGGTAGCCGGACAAAAAATGAACACAAACGAGCGCTTAATTCGCAAAAAGCCCGTTTGATGTCGCTAATTGACAATCAGTCGAGGGATGCGTCTCATTGGTCCGCTCCCGCGTTCTGTTTTTAAAAATTAAAGACAAATAAATTAACGGGGTGGCCATTTTTATCTTTGTTTTTCGACGATACGGACTTTTCTCTTGTCGCTTTTAGTAATGTGTGCACATGGGTAGGTATAAATGTATGTCGTACGTTAATATTATTGCAGGATAGCTTTTAGTCTGCATCCGGCTTTGTGTATTAATGAATTTATTTTTATTTCTCGTGTCGACAGTTACGTTGGGACGTTCTTATTAATAAAAGCACTCTGATTACTCACTTTCATTAGTAAGAGACATTTTGTTTGTATGCGAACAAATAGGGCGACATTTTTTTTACAAATTGTTATACAAACGTACATTCATTATTGAAATATTGTAAAATAGTTGCATTGAGGTATAGGTATATAAAACGGATCTAATATAGGTACTTCATGTCGTATATGGAAAATTGTAGGTACAATGACATTATGAACCATTTCAAGTTTTGCAGTCGTTTCCAATGGTGGGTAGAAGATTCGCTAGCTCTTCTACGAGGTTCACGACTCATAGAGCTCACGACAGACGCAGATAATTATTTAATGTAACCACTTATTTACATGAAAATTTCTTTCCAGCGCCACATACTAAACGTTTTTCCAACGTGTCACTTGCATTAAATCGTAGAGCCGCTAAAATCACGTGTGTCAACGAGTCTCACCTTTTAAACGTTGCTCCGGATGAAAAAAAATATTCCCCGACGTTCAGGGGTTAGAGTGTCACACCAATTAGTTGGTGAAAGAAACTCAGAGGACTGTCCGACACGTGGTGACAGCATTTTTGATTAAAAAACGTTTGAGTTTATTAAAAAAAAAAAAAATACCCACTACCACTGAACTACGCCGCGCGACGCTTCACCCAAGATATGTTTATGAATTTTAATATTATGTTACGTGAACGCTGAAAGAAAAAGGAAAAGCGTTCATTTTAATTACACCGCAGTTTTATGATCACACGTTAGAAGTAGGTGCCTACCTATCAACGTGTTATTAACAGATCCAAGTAACTGCGTACCTATTTAGGCACTTAGGTATTCGTTATTCATTTTTTTGGTAAATATATCTAGGCAGGATTTCGTTAACACTTAGCTGCCAGCCAGTGTGATGGAGAATAAATGGAATCAAAATTACTGAAACATTCATATCTTCAATACGATAAGCCTGTGTATTGTTCGCATATTTCCAGCGTGACATGTATGTAGGTGTGTTTGTTATGTATGCATTTACAATGGCACGGGTGTTGTAGTTATGTGCAGCGTGAGGTATACATGCATCTAATACCACATTAAGCTGCCGTATCCGAACCGGAATTGACGGTTTTCAGCTGACGAACATGAAAAAAAGACAGTGAACCATTATTTTTGCAAACATACAAGCAACATGAGATAAATGCTTTAAAAACAAGCTAGAGATACTTATACGAAAATACGTAGCCACCGATAACTATAGGCACCGGATTTTCAGCGCAGTTCAGTGTAAATCCCGCATGCGAATCGATTCCCGCGAAAATAATTCTTAAACGATAACAGCGTACGCAAGTGTTTACGAAGTATCCGATTTATGAAATTCCATAGTCACTTGCTTGTTTTATATCTCGAGTTCTTGCACGCGTCACTAATTTTTCTCGCACATTTTCCGACGCAAAGCAACTAGCATTATGATGCGTGGCTGCCAGTGTTCTAAATTCGAACCAATATCATCGCTTTGTTACCCATTTGGTTACTGGTAAAATCACGCCTACAGCCAGACGTCACCAATCCACTCTGTATCCGGATCGTGACGTACTCACGTTAGCTAAACCCATTGTTTTCCCAATGATAACGGCCGAATCAAATTATTGGCTGCATTATTCTAGTTCCAGCCGCAAGCGAACGTCGACCTTATCCCGTGCTATTTTCTCACCGTTGCGTTTCAAAATCGCGGGCACAGCTTTCACTAGGGCAGTGCGGGCCGAGTGGTAGGGATAACAATTGTCTATTGTGCGATGCCTATCTCTTTTGCGCATCGTCCGCCGGCGTCTTTGTTAGACGGAGACACAAGCGTCGTGCTATTGCGTTCTGGCACAATGATCGGTGAAAATGGGTACGCCTTTGTGGTCGAGATTTCCCTCCATTCGTCCGCGTTTCGGTATTTTCTTCCTTGTAATCGCCGGATATCATTCTGCGCATGTCTCCCGGCTGGTTATCCGGCTAGATTAATGCTAAATACACGCGGCACCGGCGCTTTAAAGGCGAATCGCGAGATCGGAATCGGTTTTACAAGCGTCTACGTAAGAATTGTGCTCTCTCGTTATTTTCGTATCTGTCTAAGAGTTTTCTCGTATCCGTCATCCGACTATAGGAGTGGAGTAAAATTTTGTAATTTTTCAACGACAGCCCGCATTCTTACATTTATGAGTTTCTTGATAATAGTGCTGCTATGAATTGTATCGATATTTATATTGACTATAGAATTCGACCATTAATTATGTACAAACATTAAATACTTTTATTTCGACACAAATACCTAAACGTTTTCAAGGTAAAATTTTAATGTTTATTCTTTTAATTGCAGCAATAAATAAAACATTATGTTCAGCTATAAACAGTGTTTTCGTTGTGTTTACGGACATGAATAATTTTGCGTAATTTACGTAATTAATTACCCACAATTACACGTAATAATACTTGTTATGATATAAGATAAAATTCTTTAACATAAAACATAGCGTCCGCTCAACGTCGTGTTAGGAACAAAGTTATTTTTATCGTCGTTACATCACTAGTAGGTACCTACTTTCATCAACATACTTATGTTTACCAACTCGTTGGAGGCACATTAAAATTCTAGTTAAGATAATCTTCCAGTCGTGCTTTTAATTTGTTGAGAACACGTAAGTCGTTGGTTTAAATACGCAAATATCGAGTGTATGATGTATGGTCGGTCAATCAGCGTTTTGAATGGCTGGCATCTAATAGTGCTGTCAAACGACTTATCGATATTCACGATTAATATACGTATTATTATTTGAATCAATTAGTTGCGTGCCTCGTGTTCGGGAAACACCTGTGCATTTACGAAATGTTGTGATTAGTTGAAATTTTAATCAGTTTTCTGGCAGACAGCTTGTGCCTCGTTTCTCCTTACGCACAAGTTTATATTTGAAACGTGCATCTTAAGAGCTTCTCCTACATGCTCATGTTTACATTACATTTGTCCAATTGTTTCTTAGTATTTTAGCCGAGTTTATGTGTCATTCTTTGTTTTTATATAACAACTTTAATTATTGTCTTGAAAAAAAAATATTTGTTGAGAAATATCGTAATGACATACCTACGAAGGTAATGTAAGGTACTGTGTTTTAAATAGGTTGTTTTTATGTACGTCTGTTCTTAATCAAACGTATCGATTTTATAAGATAAGTATTAGCTGAAATATGTATATTAAATTATGTTAAGTAACTGCTAACGGGTGGAACAAATTTATCTTGCCGTGCTGTGTAGATTTATATCATTGCCTGCAATTTTCGAATTAACTTGTTCAATTAGAACAGTTTATTTGAACATTAGTAACAGTAGCAGTATTGGTTACATTTTCGATTATATTAACGGTATGTCGATAGCTATCAAATTGGCTTGCATACCTACTATTCTATATAAAGTAACTACCTAGTGAAGCTCATAGAAATCTGAAGCAAATGTTATTAAAACTGAACTTTTGTTTGATGTCATACAGAGAAGGATTGTTGAAGCTTGTTTATTAGGAACTGCTAGAAGATATACTTGTAATTTTATTGGTGTTGTCTCCGAAGCCAAATCCTGGATGTAGATTCTACGACTGCTCGACTACTATAATACGCTTGATAGAATTAATGAGTCAACGTTATATGTACTATAGACTGCATAATATTTACGATATTGTTAACTATTCTTAATATTCTTAGTGGAATTTATTGGGCGTTAATATGAATAGAGTCAAAATTACAGTTATCACTGCACAACTTTATATTGGTATCAATAATTTTGAGATTGTTATGATAACAAATCAAAATTTTAAGTAAAGCTCATTGCAGATCGTATGGAAAATTCAATTCAATTCGCTTTTAACGCCAACAGCGACCTCCGTATTCTAATGGAATTGTTAAAAATAATACAAACATTTCCATTTGTACCTACATGCGTTAAGAAAATACCAATGTCAATGTCGGCGAGTCGGCCGTAGATAGCATTTGTTTTCTAATGGTTTCAGTCCGAGTGAAATAATCTTCTTGTGCTCTGAGACTCACGATTTCACCTTTGTCGCTAGCTGGTAGCTCACTTGTTTTAATGGTCGCATTAATCTGTAACCCGCTATTAGGGTCTCTGATTACGTCTCATGCGTGCATTTTATGAGCATATCGACCATATATCACGATAGAAGTTTATTGGTATCGGGTTTTTAAAGCATAAACTTGACCAAAGTTGACCTTAACTTTAATTGTTCTCTATAATCTGAATTTACAGTCTGGTAACCTAATGAATCCAATCGCGAAGATAATAACTGTAGGGGTAACATCTATCAAAGTTAATCCTCGGGAGGCATCATTTACCTACTGTATCCGAACTTCAGCTCAATACGTGCAATAAGTATAACAGTATCTACGTTAATGCGTAACCAGCAACTTTTCATTCCGTAGATAGATATTTATATCGATATGTACCCGCTCATATATTACAGAAAACCGCTAAAATACATAATATAAAAGTAAACTGGAACGATTGTTAGAAACGTGATATTAAGTACGCGCTTTGTTAACAGCAATAAAGAAATAAAATTAAGAAGTACGATTATTGTAATGAATATTGTAATGACTGGTTCTTAAAATAAATATTAACGAAACTGCGATAGTGACCGCATTAGCATCAAAACTAGTTGTAGTATTACTGGTGCAGATGCACAGCTGAAAGAAGCCTTTGAGAAAATCATATTTTCTGTCCCTTTGTGGAGGTCCGCGGGGTGGGGGGTGGGGTGTTTCATAATTAAATAGTGTACGCTTAGTTACACGAAGAAGTCGGGAGAAAGTTTTGTAAGGAAAATTGTGATTCGCCGCGTTAAGTAGCAAGCGAGTGCCATTACTAATTTAGCAGTTTGTCTCATTATTATTATTTCGAGGACACTAATTAACGCTGGTATTATATTGTTTTTACTAGCATACCTTGTTAAACATAGACTCCGTATTGTTTCTTTGATCAAATCTGAAGTAAGGATCCATCAAATTTTGAGCACAGTACGAGCAACGCCTACCTACTTTTAAAATATCGTTGTGTTACCTGTTTCCATAATAATAATATCGCTAAAACACAAATTAAACAACCAATACCGTAGACACAATATTGATGAAGGCTACGGCAATCCAAAGAGCTTTTCACGTCAAGGGGCCACAACAAATCCGACTGAAAAGCGAATTAACCTTTCCACAAAACGAAACTCATTTACCGATACAAAACCGGCAACCAATGGAGCTGGTTAAATCGGAAAATGGGTGTCGGATGAAAAGAATTCTGGAACCGCAACGAGATTGCTGAAACCGGGTTGTTTGCTTTTATTCAGCGGCACACAAACGCTTTCTTGGGCTTTCATGAGCCATGGGAGCAGTAAAGATCGGTACTTACCTACGGATATAAGAAGCCGGGTGAATGTTGGTAAGCATTCGTCTTAGGTCCATTGGAATTCTTAGGGCTTGTTGTCCGTATTATTGCGTTAGACATCAATTAATGAATCAATTGCTGTAATCATAATAACGCGGTCCAGCGTATTTTGGTTGGTAAGTAATGGAAGCGGAAAACCTAAAGTAATGATTATATTGCAACGTTTGACATCATTTTAGGTCTTCTACAGATATGACACACGTTTATTAAGATTCGTTTACTGCTTGTTTCATTTAACCATCCACCATCAATGAAAATCATGCAGTCAATGTTATTTCTCGGAGTGTTGTATTCAAAATCTTGTACAGAATGTTTTGAATCCCTTAAAAAATCTTGGCAATTAAGTTTCCTACTTCTTTAGATGATTATGCAGAATAAACGGTGCAACGAAAACTGCTGAAATTATAACGAGTTCATTTAGGTACATCATTGAATGAAATTGAAAACATTGGCGTTCCTTTCTTTTCGGATAACAGCCTACAAGAAGAAAGGTATCCTGAAAACGGCACGAAATCACTGAAACCAGGTTGTTTGTCAGTTTCATTCAGGCTGCGCACAAATGCTTCCTTGGGCGGCTTTCACAGTTTTCTATGGGGGTAATAAAGGTTCACACGGACACAATGTGCCGGGAAGGCGGAATGTGGGCCGCTCCCGAGGCGATAGGGAAGTACCAGGATCTTGGGACTATATCGACAGATTCGAAGTTTTTCCGAATTGCAAAAAAAAACTTTAATATTTTTTGATGCTATTTACATATATTGTCAAATGATCATTATCGAAAACATTTATTGCATTATTTTTAATACATACTTCCATCTGAAAATATAGTTTATTATTGTCAATAAATTACAGTATCACGAAGAAACATTTTGGTCGTCATAGCTATTATTTACATGTTCTAGTTAACGTAATCCACTAATTAAAATCAATGGGAGGTTTTCTTAAATTTCATCGATATTCCTATCGAGCAGCACTATCAGAAGCTTGTTCCCGTCACTTTCCAATTATTTTTGCGGGCTTTCTTCGCAACAGTCCGCGCTCAATGCGGAACAGAATGGCGCCCGGTTTTAAGGAACCCGCTTTGTCCGCGAGTAAATGAGAGAACCGCTTAGTTTTCCTTTTCTGCCAACTTGCGGTTAATTTATTTAATAAGTTGTTGCTGAATAGAACCCCGCTGCCAACGAGTGCCAGGATGAATCGGACCTTCCATTTTCTTTTTATCATTTTCTATACACAAAAGTCTCCTGTGTTCCGGCTCTGAATGCGAACAGACTTATTTATTTTTTGTTACAATTTTCCATTTTCCGAATCTTGGATGAGAATTTTCTTTTAAGCGATAAGATTAATTTTATAAATCGGATTCATAAACGTATTTCAATTTATGAAACTGTTAAACTACGCTTAGAACTCGCAAGTTTTCATTGTCGACTTAGTTTTTTTTAAGTAAAATGTACAAGTTAATGGAATCTATTTAATATATAT
>DWDX01005554.1:0-10429 GCA_018245675.1 Agara michaeli | reverse complement strand
TTTCAACAACCTCATAGTATCAAGTACAAATCAATATTATTATTAATATTATTGATATTAATTTTTGTTCCGATTATATCGCCTTTGAAATCAAATCAAATTCAAGTTCAAACTTTAAGTTATACTTTTTTATTTTAATGTTTTATTAGCAACTGTGTGAATTATAAAGTTGTGAATAATTAGTTTTCTTTTTTATCTTCTCCTTTCTTTCTTCTTCTTTTCTTTTTTCTTTTCTTTTGAAAGGACACGGCTTAGCGCTGTTAATAAGTGCACTGGTCAATCCTCAATCGTACATTGGTTATGCTTGAAACTTCAATATACAGAAAATACAATAAGCATAACACACAGAAATAATGTTCGCGTCACAAGGATCCGAATGAGTATGCCACGCACAAAGCATCGGTATTCCTACGACGACGACAAATAGCTCGGAAATTGGACTATCTAGTGGGGAATCGAATCTGGAACGCCCATTGTGAACGGCGGTTACACTGCGCGCGGATCTATCCGCGTAATGGATAAGCAATGTTTTTAAAAAGAGAACATTTCGTGAACGAATATTGTAAGTCATAAAATTGGGATACTTCTACACATGGTTGTCTGATTCCAAATTAGGCAATTAAATGCCCTGCGTTATTACAACACAAGTGACTTTTACTACTATTTCTATATTGTGTGCTTCGATTCGATAAACAAATTTTGAAATATCCATATACGGGCCAGTGGGATCAAAAGCTTCGGTCACGAATACTAGACCAGAAAT
The DNA here is from genome assembly GCA_018245675.1 of Agara michaeli. Taxonomy (NCBI): domain Eukaryota; kingdom Metazoa; phylum Arthropoda; class Insecta; order Lepidoptera; family Hesperiidae; genus Agara; species Agara michaeli. The sequence continues at coordinate 9,666 of DWDX01005554.1, read as the reverse complement.
GTAAATTAAAAGTGCACTATTTATACGTATACAAATTTGTAATTACTGTCTTAGCTAAAGACGGATAAAAGTTTGGAGTCGAAGAGTTGAATAGGGATAGAGGGAGGGAATAGAGTTGGTTCTCCATTCGATCGCTTTAGCATAAAATTCTTCAATCGTATTGTTTGGTGTGGCCCAAGTCAAAAGCAACAATATAATTCCGTTGTAACCAATGCTGTTTATCAGGAATTAGTGATATTATTCACATCACATCTCTAATGTACTCCTTAGTTTTTGTTTTATAATTCCGCCTAGCAAACAGGCAGGGCAGGCAGTGGCCGGCAGTGCGTTATCGGCTAAGAAAATCTCTTTTTGCGCCTTTCTTGAAGCTTAGTGCTGCTTCTTCATCTCTTTGAATCTCTCCTTGAACACAGTCGTCTTAAACAGTTTATGTATCGTTGACATTATAATAATTACAGTGTGCTTTTCATTATGAATATTATTATTTCCGCTAGAGGTACAAGTGTCCACAAGAGTAGAATAACTCGACTAAACGTAAGAGCGAAGCAATTTTTTCCCAAAGGACTGTTCATTAACAACACCGATAACATTTTGACATCGACTGTACCAGTGTTTGAACACGTCACATCACGTCATTTATTCCCGCATCGTTGCGAACACGTCATCAACATACAGATGACGTGTTCGCTACGATTACCGTTCATCAGCAATCAACGACACAACATTAATTCAGTGCATTACCGCTTCGTCCGTGCCGTGGGCGTTGCTATAGCTTCGTTACGACGGGCGAGGAGCGGGGGGAGATTCCAAAGGTTCAGAAATGTAAGAACAAACATTATCGACAAGCAGAAAAGCCAATATTCAAAACGACTATCTCAATCAAATAGAAAGTACACAAAAATGAAAGTACAAGTAGCTGTTACCCGGAGTTTCGTCTGCGTGTTGCTCACAAATCACAGCATTATTGCGCCCATAACGCATTCTGTAATGCTTACTTGATTAAAATGTGTTTTCCTGTCATAATTTGATATTTTTCCGCGAAAAAGAGTAGCCTATGTCACTCTCAAACCTTTTAACTATCTCCATACCAAAAATCATGACAATCCGTTGCTTCGTTATGACGTGAAAGAAGGACAAACAAATACACTTTTGCATTAATAAATATTATTATTAGTATGGATTTGTATGGAAGTGCAAGACTGCATCAAACGATAGTTGTTTCTAGTTATGTAGAATGCATTATTTTCATTAGAATAAGGATCCCTCCTCCCGGACCGGATCCTCCAGTCCTCTGCCCCCCAAATTACTTCCAAGATCCGTGCAAACATTGGTACGGACTCGTATCGGTCACTCGCTCGTAACTCGTGGATGACGCCGTTGATTTATGCAGATGTGTGCCGCAATCACGCGCCATTGTTCGGTAAGATATAGCCCCAGCACTTGCTGCACACCGCAAACTAGTTTTCCCCTTTGTCGCGGCATCTTTAAATTTCACCTTCACAAGGTAGGATATTTATGGCCGGCGTTTAAGTACCTACATTGATTATGTTAGTGCGATTTTGTATTGGATTTTTATATCATGTATGCATATTATTAATTTTTCCACTGCTGAACAAAAAAACTATTTGCACACTCGCTGTTGTGGACACATACGAGTATGTATATGCACCTACAAGTGCAAACACGCATGCTAATAAGGGATAAATATTTTCATCGATCAAAAATTTCAACAGGCGGAAGTCATACCGCAACCTACTGAGTGGCGAATCTCTATTCGCCAAAATCAAACATCACCGAGATGTCGTACAACTTAGAGATGTCGAATCACCGTATTCGACATCCCTATGTCGAATAGGGTGTGGTGAATTCAGATTTCGTTGTCACATTGACACAAGTGGAATTCCAACGAGAGTAAACATTTTTTTGGTATATTTTTCAAAGATTACACAAATAACTTGTTTTTTTTGGTTGCCTCACCATTCATTTAAGGTTTGAGGATAGCTTCTTAGATTGGATTTAATGTTAATCCACACTGATGTTGCTAACTTTTGGGTATCCCCCAGCTCTTTGCTTTCTAGCCATGTGGCATACCGTTATTATTTGATGTTTTTACTACACAAAATACCATCGTTGGAAGACATAACTTGAGGTGCAACGGATGCGATTTATGCAGGTGCGAGTCGCAATCAAGCGCCTTTGTTGGCGGTAAGATACGGGCTCCGGTGGCTTGGAGCTTAGTCGCCGTATCATGAGCGTCTGGGGAAATTAATAGCCAAAGAGCGGAATGTAGGTGAACGGTGTTCTATTGACTGCTTCGGTGATTTACGGGCATGCAGCGGACGGATCAACACGGACCAATCTCGTGTCTCCAAGGCTGTGTAAGGTATATTGATGTAGCGTAATTATTAAACTGAGAAATATGGATTCAGAGGATTCAGAGAGCTGATACCAGATTTTCACGAGTTGAGTGGCTCTTGAAGAAGAAGAGAAGAATTAAGCCTTGTGGTCCGGATTTCGTTCTCTCGATCTGGGGTTTTGGGGTTCGCGATTCTGATTCCAAATGTGCTAATGTAACTAGACAATTGAGAAATTACATATACATGAATTTCTAAATCTAAATACATACTCGTGCTCATCACGCGAATTTGTCCTGCTTGGGAATCGCACCCCACACCACCGGTCAATATTTCGGTTCGTTGATCACTGGAGCATCAGGCCAGCGAATAGACAAATTGACAATAGATCATCCGTTTAAAAGTCAGTCTCGCGAATGCATAGAGCACGCGATTTTGTTCCGAACTCATCGATGAATGGGCGCCATTGCTTAATGTCTCAGCGTCATCGCAATTTATGACACCGGAGATGTCCGGCCAACAGAAACTGAACGGGGCGATGCGCTGTTACTGTCACCGCAGCAACATTGCCTGGGGAAATTAATCATTGCACGCTGCGAATGTAGGTGAAGTGTTACCGACATGTACTATAGACCGATGTAATGGCTTTGCAAATGTGTGACGTGATGGAGTAATCAAAACGAGAAATATATTATTACTACACGAAGGTCGTAATAAAACACAAGCAAGGGCACCTGTACTGTGTTTGAGAATCTATATTTCTGGATACCCAACTCCACAATATACAGATGTACAAGAAATATATAAAATATATAATTGCATAACTTACATATATAACTAAAAATCCGACTCAGCAATTCTTTGTTCTCTGATGAAAAAAAATCCAAGCAGCATTTGCTCGAAACAATTTCTTTCACTCACATTAGAACTACGAATTAAGCGGAAAATTAAATTCCAGCCGTTCCATGCGCAAAAATTACTCAAGACTTTTAAAAATCGTAGCGACGCAATTTGAAAATATGAAATGATGACATTTTCATTAATTACCTATTCCCCGGCATATGGTGGTTGATATATGTACATACATAGTATCGCTGTAAATTTTCGTACACGATATGTTATGTGGGTTAGGCGTCCTTTTGAGCTGGACCGTTGTTGTCAGCGCCACGGGTGTCTGGGGAAATTAATGGCTCCAGGCACAGCGCAGGCGAGGTGAAGGTGAGGTGAGGTGAAGCCTGTTAACGTGTTTCCATTGACCGAGACAATGATTTAGGGCCGAGAGGATCGATGTTATTCGAACCGTCTTGACCCAGACAATGATTTAGGGCTGAGAAGATAGATGTTTCTCGAACCGTCTTGTGGATTTGACACGTTCATACAAACACTGTGCAAATTGTAATGATTCCAAATATTCAAACTCCATGTCATGTACTTATTGTAATGTATTTAACACACACACACACACACACACACACACACACACTCACACACACTCACACACACACACACACACACAATTTCTAATGGAAATGACTTTACAGCACAAATTAAATTTAATAAATAAATAACAATGTTAATTTTCATGCATTACATTTGTGTACGCCCGGTCTACCTTGTCCGATACTGCCTTTCACGCTCGCCTTATAAATCTGTTCCGTGATTCTGCCACGGTTCTAAATCTAAACGTGAAAATCATCTAAGCATGCCTTTCGAAGTGGAAACGTTTAGTCCCTGCCACCACTGTAGGAAAAAGGCATGTATAAAAATTATAATGACGTGAATTATTATTGTTATAGTATAGCAAGGTTCCTAAAGGATTAGGCAGAAAGCACCCAGTGTCAAATATCTCGATCATTACAAATCTAACGTTCCTTCTACATTCATCACTCTGTTCATAAATTCGTTGTGGCGGTGAATTGGTTGATGTGAAAATAGCCTAATATTGATTTACGGCAAAAACGAGCCCTAGATTATCCGTTGAATGTCAGCGGTATGCTTGGACCGTAGCCTGCATCGCCCGTTGCGATGCCCTCGGTCCATGCGGCCGTACGTCTACTGCATATTGAAAAAACAACCCCTCTATAGACAAAGACCAAAGGTCTATCTGTACAAATATGGATACAAATAATTTTTTTATAGAATATTAGTGATATTTGAATTCGTTAAAAATTAAATTAATAAAAATTCGTTCGTTCCAAATTTACGTAATTTTGTCGACGATTATATTTCTTATTTAATTATTAATTTGCACCTGCCTACTGATCTATAATTAGAAAGAAAAGTATTACGGAACGGTCTTTGAATTTAAATTGAGAACAATTTTTTTTTATAAAGCATTTGTACTAACACAACACCGTTCATGCAACCATGTTTCTTTCATTCAGTAATACAATTATTAGCGATCCGTTCATTCGTTCGTTCAAAAGTAATAATAGCCCGTAAATTTGCATTCGCTCGAATGAGCGCGGCAATCGATTACAGCGGGTCACTTTTTTAATTCTGTCTCAGCCGGTGACCGTTGATCTCGGAACATTCCCGCTCCCGGTCATTTCAGATTCAACTGCCATTCTTGAATTGAATTCTTTTCGATCCGGACCCGACGGCATACTTTACAACATTCTCAAGACGTCGACGTCGATAAGTGCGTCTTATGACGGAAATAGTTTCGAAATGCCGCAAATGTTCCATTTGTTTCACAATCTTCATAAATAATTATAGCATTAGGAGTTTTCACATAAATTGTTATGAAAATCTTGTTTAATTTGTAAAAGCCAAACTCCTCAGGAGTCATACATAATGAGCTTTTTATTTTATCAGAGGTAGGCCTTTGAAAACGGCACTGTGAAACAAATGGTAGTCCAAAATTTTTTGTCTCTGCTGTGAATATCTTTGGAGCGGATACTAGTCGTGAGATATTCCAAGTATGCCGACCGTACCTTCCACTTCCAGACACAAGTTATACATTTGTTGTGTAGTAAAGGATTTTCAAATTTGGAACGTCAACCATTAGCTTGAGCGGGTATAATAATATTATATTCACGTATAATACCATGAACAACATGACAACGTAAAATTCATTACTTACGTCGAAAGCCATTCTTATTAGGTCAATCGCAATCAAAGGAACAAGGGTTTCTCGCTGAAATTGTTCGAACTCAGAAAAGAATGAATTAATAGTCGTTCGAAGTAGTCAACTATGTCGGGGCACTTTTTGCTATTTTCAATTCGCGGAACGATCAATTAGACAGCTTGGGTTTTAATGGATTCGGATGTCATTGGGTCTGTGATCGATCACCTAGTAGTATAAGTACATTAAGCAGTAGTTAGAGTGTAGCCGCCATTGGCGCGGTCACAGCTGATCGATGGGGCGCGCGCGGAAAAACGCGGGAATTTTATATTTTTTTTTCGGCGGACGGAGGAAACGAGCAAGGCTATAATGTAAAAGCCAAGGTCCCATTACACGTCCTAATTATTTACGACTTGACAGGGCAATATTTTTTTAAGGCTCCGCCGGAATAGCTGCGAGCGCTGTTAAAATGCTTTTAGCCATTCTGCCGCTAGAGCAGGACGCTTTAATTTTTTTTTTAGATGCATCCGAGTTCTGATTAAAATGCCGTGTAACAGATAATACTATTTGCTCGAATTTTTAATAAACTTAAAAGCTTTAGTACTGATATGTCTGTGTACACTGTGCGATATTTGGCTGAATTTTAATTTTCACTCTGTTAATTTAATTATATGACGGCACTAACACTGGAATGAGTTTTCATTTGTGCAATTTTAAGCGAAACTTATTTACGTATACGAGTCTATGTTTATTAAAGGCTTAGTGTGTAATAACTACGATAGGTAGGTACTAAAATGGAAGCCATTTGTAATCAAGCGAAAGTACCTGTACTTACCGTAGCCAAGAACGACAGCTAAATAACCATAAAGTCCTCAGAACTAATTCTGCGCAGTTGTATATTGCGCTTTCCAACTATAATTGTGTGTTGCACGCAATAATATGTTTTCTCAAACGATAGTTACCGAAGATTTGCAACGCAATTAATGACGTGCAAACGCTGTGTGTGCGTGCGTAACACGATCAATGTACGCGTTTTAATGTTACCAGTGCAATAAATAAATTAAAAAACAAATAATTTAACGGAAATCGATATAATTCAATTCATAAAACGTAAATAATGTTATTTGGCTATCGCATATTGTCGCGTGTACTCTGGTAATGGAAATAAAATTTAACGGGGCGTATAACAATAGCTTAAAATTATAATGAAATGGAGTCAGGGTTCGTTTCCGTGCACCGACCGGCGCGTGTAAGTGATGCAGTCACGGAAATGTCACTGATTAAAAATGAAAAAAAAAAACACGTTAAATCAAATATGGCGGTGAGCGGCGACGAGGCGCGGGCTTCGTTTGATGAGTATATTAATTTTAAAATTTTTTTGATGCGCCTTTTCGTCGACGCTACCGAAAACGCGAGCCGTAGGCTGGAAAGTTTTTATTTTCATAGTTTATGTTACGCTAACTACGTAATATTTCGAGACTCGAAAATATTAAAAAAAAACTTTTTTTGAAGTAGAGTACTTAATTGCAGTTTTATAAATAATAATAGGTATTGCAATAGATTATGTGTTTAGATAACTAGGTGAATACAATAGTAAGAGAAATATAACGACTTATCCTTCATGCACGCATGGCTACGTATTTTCCGACTTATTTTCGCTTAGTAAATCCGTAAATAATTTAAGATTACATCTGTCGATCGCTCCCACGTACATATGTGAAGTTGGAGTCTCGCGCCGTTTCCGCCGGCATGCGGGCGCGTAAATAACTCAATGTACACGTTAATTATGTCGAGTGATTCGAGTGATCTTGAATGAACCGGGTGTGACGGCAAACGAAACGTAATTGCACGAATGTTTGAATTCGGAACGGCGTAAATTTGACGTATGCTGGTCGTGTTTAGTCTGTGGCTTATAACTATGTTACCGAACGATTTCGAATTCGAATTTGGAACGTTTCACGCGTTTCGCAATTTATATGCCTAATGGTGATTTAATGTGTTATCCACGGAACTTATCCATCAACCGGATTTAGTTTCATTACTCATATCTATTCGTAGCAATTCATTAAATAGTTTTAGTGTTTTTCTTCTTTAGTTAAGTGCGGTAAAGGTGCGTAAATATTATAAATAATATAAGTCGATTGCTGTGTTGCGATCAACCGAGCACGGTAACAGTAGACCACGGCAGTGAGTAAGATGGATCGACGTCCGTTAATATCCTTAAAAGCTTGCAAGGTTTTTAAAAGGTAAAACAAATTAAAATGAGCATTTTGTTCAGCAAAATGAAACGGAACGTATCTTTTGTTGAAAGTTTAAAATAAAAAAATGTAAAACACAACCTTTTTTTAAATGTAAAAAAGAAATAATCCGTTACCAATCCGGCGGTTTTGTAAAAAGAATTTGGCCTGAACAATAGAACAATAAGTTCGAAATTCAAAAGTGGGTTCCATCGCAACCGCGCTTTGATTGACGTTCCAGTTCCGCATTGGGACTATGTTTGTGTGCAATAGGAGTGCAGTTCAACTGCTCTCGCATTGATTCGTTTCTTTTTGTACAAATATCGTGGCGGAAGTCTGGGTCACAAGGCATGCATGGATACTTAACAAGTAGGTAGCTATTATTATCAGAATCGTGTTACGTTCGATGTGGAGTATTTCATAAGAGATTTAAATTAGCGACAAATCCATATAAAACCAAATGAAAAGGTGTTCAAAGGCGTGAAAAAGCAAAACTCACAAACAGAAATGGTAAAATAAATATATTCCAATTTAATTTTTTCCCACCCTTTCATTGGTCCACAGCTGAACCGGGTCTCCTCTCATAGAGATGTTGATTTAGGCCAATGTCTACCACGCTGGCCACGTGCGCATTAGTAAACTCTACACAGATCAAAAAATATACTTACATGGATAAAAGATAACCACATAGTGATCTATGTATCTATGTACGTATCTGTGTATAGTGATCTATGTAGTTATCCTTTATCCATGTAAGTGTGTAACGTAAACGTGTGTAAGTGTGTAAACGTGTGTAAGTAATATTGAGTAATGTTGATACATTACTCAATATTACTTACACGTTCCGATAGTTAGGTATTAATTGCATGTACATTGTACACACACAGAGCCTATGTACTGTTAGGTACATAAGTCCGGTTCACGGTCCGTTTGCAACGCAAACTCGGAGACGGCAGCTCAGTTTCATTAACATAAACAGAGGTCAGTAATCCGACTCCAAGTTGTGTCCGAGCACTGTTTGTGTCTCTCTGCCGGCTGTTGGCGATGCGGGGATAGTTTTGATAGCTAGTTTAACTGTGCGTTGCTGCTTCTCGCTTTGATTTTTTTTTCACCGGCTTTTTCTCCCGGCCTACTATAGCCTGAGGGGCAAACAAAGCCGAAGTAATTAAGTAATTAGGATGACTAAAACATGACCTTCATTGAGTGTATGTATGTACCTTATGATGAATAAAACGATTATAAAAAAAAAAAAAAGATAGCCCTCAGAATTAGGTTACGTGGGTGATCTATTCAAAAAGTGGGTTCGGTATGTGCGAGGCGAGCTGTCTTATGTTTCTGTGAAATTTCACTACAGGCTGAAGGCAGAGGTAGGCGCGAAAAGCTAGCAACCAGCTAGCGTGTCGGTGAAGTCTTAAAAATCTAACCGATGCAAATATTGTTTTTATTTTAAAAGGCGATTAGATTACGATATATCGCGGCATTTTATACAAAACAATAGGATATTAAAAGTACATAAATAGTACTATAATAATAATATATGGGAACAATTCCACACGCGGCTATCCGATTCCAAATTAGGCAATTCAATGCGTGTGTTATGGTAACCGGACAGCTGATAAACATACACATATACATACGTTATAATACTGACATAGATATTTTTATTCCGACCAGACACAGACCAAACAAATGTGCTCATCACACAAAAGTTTGTCCTGGGTGGGAATTAAACCCCCGACCCCCGGTTTTGCAGTCACGGTCTCTAGGCACTCGACCACGAGATCAGTAATAGTGAGCTTGAGCGTTAACGACTCGAGGTCCTGGTTTTGCAAAAATCGTATCGCTATAGCGACTTGTGAGTTAGCATCCTTAGTTCGATGACAACCATTAGCGCAAGTGCCTTGAGCGTTATGTAGGATGCGTATTAAGAAATACTAGTGGTCGCCTAGGGGTCGAAAATCGACCGTAGTTAAATTAAATCAATTTTTATAAATTCGAAAACGTTCTC
>DWDX01005553.1:0-10430 GCA_018245675.1 Agara michaeli | reverse complement strand
GTGAGTGAGTGAGTGACCTTTCGCTTTTATATATATAGATAACTGAAGACTAAATTAAAGGTCACATAATACCGTACAAAAAAATCGTGATAAGACGTGCCAGACGTATGACAAGTTTTCCACAATACTCTCCTGTACACATTTGAGTAAGGCTTAAAATACATATAACGCGCAATGTAATGCCGGCACATTGTTTAAAAAATACTGGATGCCTAACACACTTTTTCTAAGCAAAGCTGTTTTTGCTGGCTTTGTGCACAGTTTAGTCTGAACTCGATTACTCTTAAAAAGTTTGTAACCTGGGACGTGACGGAAAGTAATTATAATACTTTTAACATCAATCTCATAAAAACGAAACAGGAGACAAAGTATTGTATTTGATGTATTTCATATTTCCGCGCAAACAACACGGGTAAATTTTGTTAGAAACGAATTACATCAGTGAAATCGTCCACGTATTTAAACCAGTATAAACAAAATTCAATATGCCTATAATATGAGCGAGAATTTTTCTTTTATCCAAAAGTCACAATTTTCAATTGCGTTTCGACATTAGCAAATTATAGAGGAATCAATTGAAGGAAGGAATTGGGGCACTGCGCGGCAATCGAACGGCGTCTCTGTGCCGGCGATATTGCCGACGTAATAAACCGCTCTAACCTCCTCCGAGCAATAAGTTCTCAAGTAAATCGGATCGGCAATATGTGGCTGATGTTAACACATCCAAAAAGTGCACTTTCGTGTTCTAAATGTGGAGTACTTTTTTCCGTTTTCTATACCTCTCTTAAATTTGTACGCCGTAAAAGGCAAAATATGGCTTGAACTAATAATATTTGTGCAAATAAACGTCTTTTGTCTTGTTTACACAACGTTAGCACATCTAAATCTAAAATAGTTTTTTTGTATATTTCACAAGTAGATCATTATTCATATACATAATATGTTTATCATCTTATATAGGGACATATTTAAAATATTTGCCAGATATAAATGAAAAAAGCATATAATTTTTGTAAATAACACAGACAGAACAAGCATCATTCTGATAATATAATAGAGGTACATTTATGTATTACGTTGTGTAAGGCATCATGATACAGAGCCTGAATGAATAAGATGTGTTTTGTTTTAATCTAGAGCGGCGGCGGCTCAGTTCAGTGTTAATCTGATCTGAACAAAAAAAGCCTACATTATTTCAAAGATATATTTGAGCGGTACGTATAAAAAAATATTTTTGAAGACAGCTAAGGCTAACTATTTCAAAACAATGTAGATTTTCGTTTGTTGTTAATACAAAACGAATAATCTAGATGTAGGCGAGTTGAAAAGCGAAAATATATTTCACAAAAAGCGAAACTCGCAACGCTCACAATAAAAAACGTAACATCTCTATTCAAAGATTGCTCTATCGGTCGTGCAAACAGCCCGAGCAAAAACTACTCGAGCACGTATTCCACTGAATTCCCCCGCTGTTTCGACTCAAAGGGACTGGTGGTGTGTCGTTTTAATTTGAATATTTGAAGCGAGACCAGCCCGCTTCGTTATCATAATAGCGCTGGTCTAGAACGCTGTATGACCAGCTTTTGCTAAACCTAGGTTATTCGTCCACCGGTCTATCCGCAGACACATTAATTCTACACACATCTTCAAAGCGTGTGGAATGTTTTGAATTTGTCAGGAATTCGAATTTTAAAATCGTTCAAATGATAATTATAATTTACACGAACGAATATTCTATTAAATTCTCGCGCTGTGTCGACACAAAGGCACCGATAGTGTGTCGTTCTCGCTTCGTTATCGTAACAGCGCTTATGTAGTGTATTAAATGACCGTTGGTGCCATACGTCATAGCGCTAATATTATGGTTATATCATAACTACAAGTTTTCTAAATTCGCCGCTGTGCTGGTTTGTAATTCAGACGTTCCTTGCGTTACTTGGATTGGTGAATAGACATCTGATAGTGTTCTTTGTATTGCATATTTATGTAATTTTCATTATGGGTATTTGTGGCATTGGGGATCCTAGTTTGAGGCTAATTACACGAACCAATATTAATTTTAGTCGATATAATTATAACTTATTATGTTTATTACTGTACTATTATATGCTTTAATTGGGAGAGGAATAAAACGTGCTTGAAAGCGTTAAGCCTAAATTTAATTGAGCATAATATATTAGGTAAACATTTATAGAAACCAACGCACTTTTTATCAAATTAAAAACGTCGAATACTCGTAACATTTTAATTGATATTCGCTATGTTTTGAGTCAAACGTACTGTGTTTGTGTATTGTTTTAATTTGATACTCGCATTGAGACAAGCGGGCTTCGTTATCATAATGGAAAATCAGCATTCTGTGCTCAGCTTTTACTAAATGTCGCTGAAGCTCTACCTACTAATAGAAATTAAACAATAGAGACAATGTTCAACGTTTGTAATGCCCATGACTGCTTTCATATTGTTGTAAGGTATATTTTGTTTATATAATGAGTAAGTAGTCAAATAGTAAATAGATAAAGGTAGAAAATTGTAAGTTGCCTGCACTTTACCTATTCTAATAGTAAAATGGTAGTCAATTTATTTCTGACGAGCTTTTACCCCCTTACTATTTTATCCCCTTAGGGTTGAATTGATCAAAATCCTTTCTTAGCGGATGCCTACGTTATAACATCTACCTGCATGCCAAATCACAGCCCGATCCGTCCAGTGGTTTGGGCTGTGAGTTGATAGATCACTATGTCCGTCAGTCAGTCAGTCACCTTTGAGTTATATATATTTAGAAGATTACGTGAATACTTCGAAATCACGATTTTTATTATAATATCGTTGAGGGCCAGATTTCCATCAGAAAGAATCCTACGCTATAAAATTACGGGCCTTTCACTAAAATGCATTCGATGTACGCTGAGATCGGTATGAATATTTCAGTTTGGTGGTAGTGGCGGGCCGCGTCAGAATTCAATGAGGCACTTGCGGTTTGAGCTGAAGTATTTCATATTGTGCAATCTCTTTCAGGGACCAGACAATGAGAGACGCGTAACGCATCACTCAACGTCACAGCTAGACGTACATTTTTACATTCTAACAATGCTTAGAGGGGAATAATTTCTATTGTCGGTATACTCGTGCACACGCGAACGCTTTGAGCGATGGCTCACGTTCCTTTCCAAATAATAACGGTCATTGTTTATGTTTAAAATAGAAATGTGTATTTTGCAGCATTTCCCGCTAAACTACATAGAAGCCTCGCTAAAGCTAGGAAAAATATAAACTACTATCATTTTGTAAGAAGTGAAATCTAGAGCGCAGCGTCCGAAGGAATGCTGCGTTCCTTAAATCCGAATCATTAATCAAGTATCAGGGAATCGTAGCAGAAGTAAAATATGGCAATTCGTAGTTCGCGGAACCGTGCTGTCAGGAGCGATGATGTATTTGAACGTTTTCATGGGAACCGCCGAGCGCTTTGTCAACGTCCGACATTAGAGGTCATCGCTCATAGCCCGAGAACAACCCCTACTACGGCACCCTTAAGTCGAATTATTATTCGCATTCATACATCCAATTAAAACGTTATACGGAACGCCAATTCATGCAGTAGCAAATCTAATTAAAGAATATCATGACAATAAATCTCATTTCGACGCTATTGCATCATGTATATACAATATTGAAAACTTAACAGATTATTTATTTGTAAACGACGGATAACTTAGTGAATTTAACAAAACAAAACAAAAGCTGCTTTACATGTATTATGTAACATTAGAGAATATAATTTAAATACGCTGATTTCTAAACTTTCTCAGTCTCCACTTAGATGTATTTTGAACAAACTCATTTCATTATTCAATAGGTAGGAAATTGCTATAGTCTTTTTAATTTGAATGAAGCCAAAATGGGATTATATTTTTCAAAATAAACGAGTTTTTAATTTCAATGAAAGTTCAATGAAGCCATTTGAAACGTAGTGTCAAAATATTTTTGTATTACGCAGCTTTTCCTCAAAAAATCGCGTGAATCAACTCTGGAATAAAGCAAAAAGCAAAATTCGGTGAATTTATTGAAAAGGAAAGTTGAGCGTCAGGTGGTCGACAGCTGGCGTGCGCGGAACTCCGCTTTCAGGTCCATAATGACGAAGGGAATAATTATTTCAGATGAATGGTACGTGGAACAAACAACCGGGTCTGTGTATAGCAACTTTTATGTGTACAATAACGAGCAAAAATAAAACTCTATGAAGGCGTAAAGCCCATTCCATCGTTCGTTTATAAAGCGGAAAAACACAGTACCATGCGTAAACAATTTTAAGACTTAAGTACGGTAATAATCGCAAAAGTATAATTAAACTTAAATTAATATATACCAGAAAGGCGTTAAAAGCTATCGGTAAATCGGTTCGAGATATCTGTTGGTATGTTTGTTCGGCATGTATCTAAGTGCACACATGCATGTACTACAAACGTTAATTAAAACCAATGAGAGCTTAGACAATAAAGCGATTACCCAGCAGTACGTATTCAAACCGCAGCGCACAATAGAAAAGTTTATTACAGTACCCGCGGGTGAAGTCAGGTTTCTCGTTAAGAGGTAAATATTTGTAGAGAGAGAAGCAACGTGTGAGCACGAGTAAATAATGAAGCCTACGTCTAACGAGATGGATGTTTGCGGACTACCAACGAAAGTAATTAAGAGTTTAACAAGAATTATGGTATAAGACAATTTTGCTAAAAAGTTGGCAACTTCGACGCTCCGGGCAACGACTGTTGATGTTTCTATTATAATATGAATTTTAATAACAATATCGCGAACGTTTCAAAATTATAAATATATTCCTTAAGAAATCAAGTACAAGTTCAGAACTGTTTATTTATTAATTATATAGCTATGTTTATAGGTACAAAACTTATAGGTAATATATATATCTTTGGGCAAATGGTGCTAATACAACAGAGATAAAAAGATGGCTCTAAGAAATGGTATAAAACATATACAAAATCATATAGTTAATTAGTGTAACTAAAACACTGATTGAAGATGATCAATTTTTTATTAATGTATCATTTAAAAAAACGTTAATCTTAATAAAATGTTCGTGCGGTCTAGTGACCTACAGTCGGTTCGGTTAGAGTAATCCCGCGCGACCTCCACTTCGTCACTGTCCGGCCCTTCGACGCGACCTATCCCGGATTAACGAACATGTTCGAATTTAAGGCTTCGACGGAAATGTGGTTGCCGCCCCGAGCCATCGTTCAATCCTCGGCTACTTAGATGAACTTTCCAACGTAAACAGACAGATACTTGCCATGTAACAATTTGTTATTTGACCGATCATGAATCTGAATTAATTTGCTTTCGCTTGTTTCCGGAAAATAAATGAGTGCCCCTTAGTTGAGTTGACCTTTTTCATTACTCCTGTAGATAAGAGTTCCGTTATTGTCAGGGAACAATGGACCGATTGGTAGCTGGCGAAGGTAATTTATGACTGAATAAAATTAAATTATAAAGTACTAAAGAGTGTTTAATTGAACTGATCTTTATTTGACTTACTTCTCTCTGTACATAAGCACTCCTATTAAAAATGTGCTAGACAAGTTCAAAGCCAGTCTCGTTAGATCATTAAAGTCTGGCAGGTAATATGAAATTTTCATAAATGTGCCCAAACTTCCTATGACATGCCATTGAGCAGGTTCCGTGTGTCAGTGTCAGGCAGCCATTCAATGGTGCGGAGAACCTTAAAACTTACAACCGGAGTTGACAACCAATCCGTAGAGATACAGACCAATAATGGAATAAGTCTACCAGAACAACCTTGAAAAATTTAGCGTTACATAAATATGTCAGTTTGGTAAATATCAAACTGATGGTTAATGATTATTGGAGAACACAAATTTCCTTTGCTTGTAGACTGTAGGATTCTAATTTATTAGCATTTCAATATATATTTGTAACAAGCAGAATACGAATATCTAAAAAGAGGCATGTATGGGCAAAAACAAATATAGTTAATTAGGATGTTGTTTTGTTAAAAATTATATTAGATACTTATTAGTGAAATTATTTTCAAACAGACTCAGAAATGTTATGTTATACATTTTATCAGATATAATTATGTTGAAGTATTATAAAAGGTTGGGATACAAGAATAAAACATAATGTACGTTGAAATTTCATTTCTTTTCTTTCACGCTTAAAAGTAATAGAACTCTGTTTTGAACTCAAATTTGGTGTTATTCAGTCAACATTACGTGCCTTCAATTTTGCGGAATCGTCCATTTTGTAATTCTGAAAATGCTTTTGTGTCGCTCTCAACAAACATTACCAAAATGTAATATTCCAGAGATAAGCCGAAAGAATCAAAGTTTTCCCCTCTGACAAATCAAAACGAAATAGCCCAATAAAACGGGAAGTAAGTACGCGAAATGTCCAGTCACAGCTAACCCCACCTTATTCCATTTAAAAAAGTTCATTTCATATTATGCACCTGGACACAAGGAGCGGAAAGTAACAAAATTAGGGAAGAGAGTGAAATAATTCGCGTCATAAATTCAACTTTTATAACTTCGGAGCGCAGAGACGGTCGCTGGTCTGAGACGCCACATCGGCATAATTTAACTTTTTCTTATTATCTTTAATGCTGACGTCGTTAAGTACCTTACCCACATATTGCGGAGTGAGCATTCCTCTTTACTAACCACTTAACAATTCTCAGAAAGTCTCTAAGTATATATCATTTCCATAACATTTTAGTGCGGCATTTGAATTTGGTATTCGGGATTGCCATTATTCAAACCAAATGGGTTTACAGAATCAAGAGAGCGTCGGCGGACTTTATTGAGTGGAAAACGTCGTGTTTCTTATTCGAAATCGCGCCATAAGCTCACTGCTTTAATTCCATCATCCATCGTTTTATATTACCGCCTATAGTATTATTTAATTGCATTAACTCTGTATGCATTTGCTAAAGAATTGTTGTTAATGCAATAATTATTCAGTGTTTAAACAATCTAATAACCAAAATTAAAAATATCTATAATTATTAAAGACTGATCGTAGCTTTTTATTTCATCAAATCATTATTAATATTCATCTTTGATTTTCTGGAGATTAAAAGTTCACGGGAATAACGTGCATAACAATTTCCAACTATTAGCTATAAACAACGCTACACAGCCTTTCGGCTATAGCATTTACATCCGCATCTTAGGTCGGCAACATCGTTTCGCTCTCAAACAAGACGCCGCCGTGGAACTGTAGTAGGTATGAAGTCTACGAACCAACTCTCAAGTCAGAGTTCCCTCGGGCGAAATCCATAAGAGTGTTTTGCCACATGATCGCTTCCACGATTTGCCAAGAAAATAAAGTAGATTCGAACATCGAAACTACTTCCGGCCGCAACTGGGTTGATAAAAGAAGATATGGCTGCACGTTCGTTGTTTCCCAACTTTGCCATTGGAAATAGCGGTGGATACAAGGCGGGAACTTTATGTACTCAAACGTACGTGCCGTTAAATAGTTTCCGCGTGGATTTTAGACTGTTCCTTGTTGAATGTAATCCACTCACTTTTACCGAAATGATAAATAATTTGTAACATAATTATAACGAAGCAATTAAGGGTGCTGAATTGATTGGTGAACGCATTCAACGATATATTCAGCAGAACTACATATTACCTTAACGATCTTACATGCGAGAATTTTCAGGTACAATTGCAATTTATGCGGCGTAAGCAATACTTTTTGGTGATCTTTTCTGAAGCTTACTATCTTAGTAACTGTTTCATTTACTTGCAGGAATTCGACATTTCATTTGATAGCATTCTTGCTTTTGTTTAAATATAAATATAAAGTTAACAATTCTCTGAAAATCTCACATTTTTCTATATAATATCGAATACTTGTAATTACATATACGCCAAGGGTTTCAGTGAACATTTACGACCGTATAATCTCAAATTCTTACTACTTTTATTATAAAGCACGAAGGATTTGAGTTTACAAAATCTTTTATCGTTAACGTTCGGGGACTATATAAACTTACAGGAAGTATTAGATGTATCGAATGAACGTAAAACTGTTTCCGCGTTGAAGACTGACTGCGGATGGGTGTCGGGGTGATGGATGAAGACGCACGGATCTGGGCTATCGGTACCTGCCTGTCTATAGCTGTAGAGTTTACCCATTACCCGCTGTACCAATTTCAACCTTACGTCTCACATTTAAAGATCAGACGAAGTGTGTTCACGATTTAAAATAAGCAAAGCAGACAACCGTCTGTGGATCTAAATGAATTTTGATACTCGTATAAGTCAAGCTGCCTTATCGACGTGGCGTGATTGACGTGGGTTAAGTATCGCCAACCGTATGGAAAGTAGGCCTTAAATCTTGTATTAATGAGGTAATTTCGGTTTCTGCTGAACAGATTGTATTACTGAGGTTTTAACAAACGGAATTACGGTTTTGAACAACACCACATCAGCATCATACGTTTCATGGTGTTAAAATATTGTTGCTTGTGTAGCTTTCGTTATTGGTACGTGTAAAAATTTGACTAGGACAATTATTAGTTCAATCCATATTTTGTTTAATTCAATTTATATGTATATTTTCAAACAAATTTAAGAAATACTATTAGAATTATAATTATCATTACTTGATAATTAGACAAAAATTAAAATTAACATATTCAAGTTATTATAGTTATTTAAAATGAACGCCAAACCCTTTTAGTATCTAATATTGCACATAATATTACCATATTTGTCTTCAAATATAGAAAAATCAAGTTAGACCCAATTATAGCAATTAATTAATACTTTACTATTTATTTCCAAGCACATTCATTGTATAATATTTTTGTTTTGACATGAACTGTATGTGTTTATGTCAAAACTGTCAAAGTCCTGTAAATACGTCTTCTGTAAATCATTGAGTGACGCTTTGTACATTATTTATATACTAAGATTCGTATGTATATTCAAGTAGTTTGCAGAATCGAAGCAGTTACTGTCGGACGAAGTTTAAACTGCAACAAGATCGTGTTCCAGACTGTTCCTCGTTTGGGTCTGTAGTTCCAAGTTTCCGTTCCTTTGACCGGCGCTAACAGTGAAATTGACAGCTTAACGCGACCGTGCCAGGTTTTAAGATTTGTCTGGAACCTCGCCACGTGCTAGTTTCTAAGACTTGTATTGTACATTATCGTATTCGCTTAAGCTTAACAAATTTTCGATATGCGGTTTCATTTTTTTACGCTATAAATTATGACTGTATATAATAAAAAATAAAAGTATTTTAATTGCGAAATGATACTCCCACGCAGTTGGGGTGAAAGCATATTTTTGAATCAAACCGACTTACTGCAAATAAAGTTCTGTATTTGATTTTGACCCTTTTATTGGTCCACATAGCTTCTAGACACAGATATCCTTTCATAGCGAGAGGGTTTAAAGATTTTATTCATTATACAAATTATTAATGCATTTCACACCCAAGAGGCACATGCCATATAAATATACGGGCACGGTGTAGGATTTAATAATAATAATAATAATATACTTTATTGTACACCACAATGTATCAAACACAATAATATTACAATAGACGAAACAAGTATACAAAAGGCGGCGATTTACACGATTTTCGAAGGTTTATTTAATTATAGCTTCTTATTAAACATTTAAATCGTGGTGGTGTTGTTAAAGATAGGTTATTTCTCAACAACCCACAAATATGATGAATGATGGTGTATAGGATACATGCAGTATGCATCGTCAACTCTTTTGCAAACAACGAGTGTACGTGCAAATAATAGGTATTTTTTTTTAAATTTTAATTTAATTTTTTTAGGAATCAAAAGTATAGCATAAAGTAGCATAGCAATACCAACTAACACGTCATTAACGTTAACATTATTGAGGTCCAACGTATCGAGTTAAGGTCAAAAAAAGAACCCGGAAGAAAAAACTTCAATCAGCTCTGTTTGAAAAACAACAAAAAACTTGTAATCGATTACCACGTAACGGGCGTACTTTATGGACTTTTAGTAACACTAGCAGAGCTTTATCGCGTTTCATCTCGCGCACATCCCTTCCCAATATCCCGTTATGCGAAAACAAATGTATGATTTAAAGTGGTTCCCGTTATCGTTATCAGAATGTTGGGGGCGGGTGATTTACAGCACACGATGGTAATGATACCGCGAAACAACGAAACAATCGCGGCTGCTTATCGCAACGAAAAGAACAAGTGAGCACGCAATGAGGAATGAAACCTGATTGTGTGTTCCGGTTAATCTATATATATAAAAGCAAAAGGTCACTCACTCACTCACTCACTATCAAATAAACTCCTGCTGGACGAGCAATTCGGGTTCCGTCCCGCTCAATCCGCCGTCCATCAAGTACACCGCCTCACGGAACATATCCTAACAG
>DWDX01005552.1:0-10431 GCA_018245675.1 Agara michaeli | reverse complement strand
CCGCACCCTTGTGAAGACATCTCACTGTCCCTTTATTGCTTGCTTGAAATTAATGTCTCGACCTCGCCGCTAAGGATTTTCTGCTTTGTGGCAACTCTTATCGGGTATTATAACGTAAATATTTTACACGGAAATGAACCAAGTATGCAATAATGTGGTTGTTTTCTAGGCTTCAGATAATTATGACTTTATTATTTTATCCGTCTATTCGCTCCTGTCTGAGATGTTATACCTAATATTTAATATCTTATAGAAAAATAAATATCAAATTCACTTTAGCTGTGTCTTTATCATAGATTCTTAGTAAGGACTAAGAATCTGTGATCTACTAATGTTGAAAAATGTGGTATGAAAAGTACGACGCTACAAAATCTACATATAGAACATTTCCGTCTTATTTTAACGCATCGATAAAAACGATTTACACGTTTAATAAAACTATTTTTTACGTGTTACATTACATTAGGCTTGACGTAGACAAAAATTTGTGTAAAAAGTATTTTTAAATATAGCAACCGCGTGCAATTTCAATTAACCATCAGCGATAATAACCTGTTGACATTGCGCGAAACGTTTTGTTTGTCTTTATACGTTCGTTAGTGAAATAAGTATCGCTAGTGGCGCTTATTAACTTTGCTCGTTTGTTAACTTTAGGGCCCGTTCACCACTTCACGTGATGTGGAGGACGCGGGCGAGTGTAATTTTCAGATTAGTTTGTTCAGCAGCGAGCCGGCCGCCACGCCGCACGCTTGTGGCCGATATTCATTCCGCTCTACAGGTCGCGCTGCGATATAACCCTGTCATCGAATTATAATGACAATGTACAGTTCACATTGTACTTTTCAAGTTTATTTAAATTATTATGGCTTATTATGCCAAAGTAAAATGTGAAGTCTTATAATATTCTTCTTAAACGTTTTATTTAGTGCTGTGCAAATCAGCCGTTTAATCTGTTTCATAGGTGTAAAAAAAGTTTACCGAATAGCTTATAGAAACATTCATCGTCGTTCGACATCGGATGATTACTAAGTAGATTATTTAAAACAAGTATAAAAAAAGAAAATTATCTCAGTATCACGATTTATTATCTATGAAAAATTTAATTTATCTGCAGTCTCTATATCAAGAATGCTTGAAAATAAATCAGTGCCACCAGATGTTTATTATCAGTTTCGCGGAATAAATAAAATCGTATTATATTCTTGAGCGGGCGATCTCGACGGTCTATAAATCATTTTTATTGTGCTGTCGAAGGGTCCTGGGTAATAGCGGAGTTCGAGGCTAAATTGGGTCGACTTACACAATAAATAGATAATCATCACCGTCGACGTATTATACTTCTAATTACGTGCATAGACCGGGCTGATTATAACCACCTGAAGATATTAAAAGTTCTGAGATAAGTCGTTGAAAATACTCCTAAGGCATAATTCTCATGATATCGTCTTCGACGCATGTGCTCGTATCGTTTTACCCAGTATAATTTTTTTTCCATTGGATACGAAGAACTTTCTCTACGAAACCCAAATCGCTGATCGCGAATACCACACTTGACGAATTCCAGACGGCCTTGAGTTCCACAGGTCCGAGATTATGAACATCCAGATAAGTGTTTCCTGACGCGAACCACTTATCCTGATGTAAGGTGATATCACCAAGAATGATCACCTAAGATTATAAATATTGTTCTCGGATTCTACCGATTGCTCCTTAATTGTAACGCTTCCGCGTTCTTATTACGAATATATTGCTGTTATTGTATACACAAATATCCTTTTACGTATTTGTTTGTGGAGAGTAAGCAGGAGATAATCCATACAAAAGCAAATATTCATTCCTAGAATTATTATTAAAGTGAGTATAATTATCTTCTTTACGATGTTCCAACTTGGAACGTAAGAATGTTGGTTTTGTTAGATGTGTTTTGTTGATTTTCCAATATTTATTGAATAAACGAGTAATCTGTTTTCGTTCATTAACGAATAACATCCTTTTATTATGATATAACCAAGATACTCTTGTCGTGTATTATTATTTAATAAAAAAAATCTTGTTAGTTTTTATAAAGATATTTCTTAAAGTTTGTTCTGTTTTATCGAGGGGAAGCACGATATGTTCGTATACAGGATGGAGTAACTTTTAGCCAAAGCGAGCTTATTGTCTGTGGTACATTAGTTATGTTCAATTAAAATAAATACACAATGCACGAAGAGAATGTTCATGAGTGACCGGTGAAGCAGCGCGCGCGCTGCCGTCGTGCGGAAACAATGAAAGCTCTGACATTACTTCCGGTTGTTACGCCGCGCGCTGCCCACCACGCCTCATTTCATTCTACTTCTTTACTACGTGTGTCTATATTCTCAGGGTGTCATACTAGATATGAATAATGCACTGTATATTCGTTAAAGGCTCTATTGTTATAGAACAATAATTTTATCTTAATGACAAAACGCAGGCTTCAAATACATAGCGTATTCTTTGTAAGCTTCGTATATAACAAACGCGTGCCGGTGTGCATAGGAAGTGTTTATAAACGGTGATCATACAGTATGGAGTGTTTAATTGTGATATGAATGTGATCGAGTAACCTATGAAAAGTATCGCTTTTCCCTGCGTAGTTATGCGAGTGGTTAAAACATGCCACTATTCTATTTACAATACTGTCACAGGCGTATGGATACTGTAACGCAACATTATTTCAATGGCTTTGACATTCTAATAGGAAACGCGCTGGGCTTTCAATACGTTGTTTGTGTTTGTGTGAGAAAAATATGGCGGCCGAGCTATAAAATGCATAAAGTTATTTTATTTTATTGTATATAAAGAGTATAGCCCTTTGTATAATACGGTTAAAATGACAAGACCACTGATATCATACGTTTATGGAAATTGCAACTCTATTTCCATGACGGCTTCCTTTGTCCGTTCTTACTAAACGAATTAGATATATTAACTTCGATGATTATGGTTCATTGTGTTAGAATATCTCTTCTTACTTCAAGTACCAACTGTTAGGATAATAATACTTACATGCATATACAATATATTAAACTATGGTACTGTGCTTGCTAGATGGGTTATTCTTTAAAATCAATAGGGGAGTATATCGTTTCTGAATTTAAAAATTTGACGATAATATGTACAAAAGCCTAACAACATGTGTAAATTCGTATACACAAACGTCATTTTTCATAACATACAAATACATTTTTGTACCTTTGTAATTGTTACGAATGAAATGGAAATGTTGATTTTCATATTATAGTCTTGTTGTAAAACAAATTACAATTAATATGTTGCGCTCAATGCAATAACGTATTTCCGTGCTCTACGAATACAGGCGCGCTACAGTTTATTAAAAGCAAACGCAGATAGCTGCCGTACTCGTATTTACGATAAAGCACTAACAATACTGTACGCACGATAACCTTTATTGAGAGGATTAAGCCGGGGAACGCGTGCAAGTTCATTTAAACAGGTGGACGCGCAACCATTGCGACGGGGATTCTTAAAAAACAAAGAGCGTTAAGCGTGCACGTTTTAAAGTTCCGTATAAATCGAACGAACTAAACACGATTTACATATATATTGTGCGATTGAACTTTAAAATCCATTCAGAACATATAATAATATGATAGTTTGATAATAATATTTTTATAACAGTATATGTTAGCTTTACTTTAGAAATTGACTTTTTGGATTTTATTGACAGAAACTATGTTTAATTTTTGTGTATCAAAAATATAAATAAACCGTGACAGTCGACATATGTAGGGTATATCATTAGTTGCATGAGTTGTTATTTAATTTTTAAGATGTTCTTTAGGTTTTAGGTTAGGTAGCGTATTATTAAGTAAATGATAGTATAAAGAAGTAGGTTATTATCGTATGTATTATGAAAATAAAATAATCGAGTAATTTAAATTTGAGTTTCAGCTGGTAAGAAGAAGCTTCTCGTCGCAAAGTACCTACGTAATATTATTTTCCATTAAAGTCTTTTTAAAGCTAAGGAATTTTTAAAGCTAAGGAACCCTAAAATTGTCTGAATGTTTCCGTCTGTAGGTTTTCTTATTAAGCGCTGCTAGAAGTAATTGCGGCGGACTTACAAAGTTAACCGGCCGGCGGTAAGCCGCTTCTCGCATAATCGTTATTTTGTCTGCGGACTTTATAAGATGTGCTCTTTAGGTTCTACAGCTTGTTTGAAAGCTTCTACGCTTAATAAATTATCTATTATAAAAATTAAGTTAGTGACTATGACTTATCATGTATTTTATATTGTACATAGTTATTAAATATACATTATATTTAAAGCAATTACCCGCTTTGTTATATATTAAAACAATTCATCAGGAACATTTCTCATAAGAGTTTATCATTATATAAGTTATGACTTTTTGAACAAAATATCTATTATTCCATTACTTATACAGAAAACATAATTAATATTTTTTTGGAAAAGAGTCTGTTATATAAATATTATAAGTTACATGAATATTACAATAACAATTTCCGTTACGTTGTTATTATATTCGAAATTCCATTTACTTAATAATAAACATATAACATAAAACTTGTAAATATACACATAGATAACTACACTATTATTGGAGATACCGCAACGTTTTCATTTATACCTACGTCATCTGATTCATCTGGTTAATGTATTGGTGGGCTTTATGAAATTGGTAGTTCGTTGAAAATAATTGATCAAATTTCAAGCTTGCATTTTCACAAAGCCCAGATATTATATGCGCTTACGATACATGTTTGTTAATGGTGTACTATTGTATACACGTTGTATTTCTGTACTACATTCAAAATAGGGCATATAGAAGGCATATAGTCTTTAGAAAGCTCCATTCTAAATGTACGGTGAATAGAGCGAGCTGATCGGCTACGTGCGTGACACCGCACGGCGCTGCGGCACCGTCGGCTTTACACGTCAACACGTCACAGTGACGCCCTGTCACTGGGCTACGTGCCCACAATGGCCATCCTGCGACCAAAGCACAGAGGAAATTACAACTTGCAAACTGCATTACAAAATTGTGGTGGGACCAATTTACATAATAAAATAAATAACTGTGAAATCATTTGTCTAAAATGGTCCTACATTTCGGTATGATCCTGAGCTGGAAACGTTAAAACTTATTTTGTGACGGTTAAAATATCGACTACTATTGCAGATCTACGTGCCTGACACAGCGCGCTGCTGAATCTGGCGAATCCCCGCGCTCTTGCGGTTTGACAATTGTGTGGGTGACCACTGGTGCATAATTTACTCAATAGTTTCCTATACTCAGATGGCACGTTAAGCAGTCGGTCTCGGTGGCTACTGTTACGTAACCCTTATCAACCGATGTTCGAGGCCAACCGATGTCGGAGGCCTTAAAGTTGTTTTAAAAATATTTGTTTGATGGGTTGCGAGTAAAAAGGGTTGCAGCCCTCATTAAAAATCTAATTTTATGCAATAATAAAACGTTAATATCGTTTCATTAGTGAGGTACAGAATTGAGAATCGCCGATAAAGTCTAACACTATCAAGCATTTTCTGAATGTGCTATATTCAGTACATTCGATTGACATCCAAATTGATTGAGCACATTGAAGTGGACTACAAAAAAAGAATGCATATGTACAGCGAAATGAGTACGTGAGTGTCATTCCGTTGCGCTGTAACGATGACGATGACGGCTATTCATGTCAATATGGCATCGCTGCGCCTTTCCATAATCCACAGCCCCGTTCATTAAGTACGTGTTTCAAATGGACAGTTTGTGCGAGAGATAGAAAGACTCAATTGTAAAAGATTTACTGAGTTATTTGCAAATTATGCGTGCACGAT
Organism: Agara michaeli; assembly: GCA_018245675.1. NCBI lineage: Eukaryota > Metazoa > Arthropoda > Insecta > Lepidoptera > Hesperiidae > Agara > Agara michaeli. The sequence continues at coordinate 4,586 of DWDX01005552.1, read as the reverse complement.
TTTTGTGTGACTGTCCAATTTTTATAATATCATATCGGCATTCATAGTCCAAATACTGCATAGAAATTATCTGGCAGTGAACTTCCTTAATAAATTATCTGTAATAAAATTATTCCACGATAGGTACATAATTTGCCTATATCTTGTTATTTTATAGAGCGGCCGGCAAACGCGAAAAAGTTTGATTGGTTTCAAATCACACCAAGTTGAATCATCAAAACTCATTAAAAAGTAAACAGAAAATTTCGAAACACGAATCAAATATGACTGATATTGTGTACGTTTCATGTCTTCTGCAATATTTGTTTTTAGGATTTCGTAACCGTCCGTACATACATAATGTTAATAATTATTTACGTTCACATATAATAATATTTATTACATATGTTTATAATATTAACTAACATTAATTGTAATAATTTAGTAAAACAAAAAAGAAGTAGGAATATAAAATATGAAATGATGTTTAATTTCGTTTTTTACATGTTTACACAGGTAAACATTTACTAGAAGGTTCCAATTTCGAAACATTAAAAAAATGATTTTATATAGACTTCAATAAAGAGAATATTAGCGGCAAAGACAAGCTATTCAAAAGAGCAACGGAGCGATGAGATTTACCTGTGTTTTGGTCGAATTTATTCTATAGAATACCGAATTTAAACGCAAAGAATAGATAGCATCGTTCTAAAAAAATTACTTTCAGCCCAGTTCTGTATGTGTAGCAGCATATACGTATAAAATAATTACCTACGTCTGCTTGTCACTTATTAAATGTACATGTGTGTGAAATAACAACTCATAATTGCTATTCTGGTGCACAAATGCGAGATTTGTACAATATGAAAACTAACTAAATAATGATGTCAGTGTATGTATTATTAGCAAGGCAAAAATGAAGGCTAGTTCGCGTTGGCTATCATCACGGTGAGACTGCATGGCCTACTGCATCATTATTGAATGGCGTATCCTACGGACCAACGATATTGTATGTACTCGTATGTGTATCTCTTTGTTACATTTTATTGTCTTCGCTCTTAAGCCGTGGTTCGTTAGTTTAATTTTAATTGAATTGAAATGTTTGTGTTGTATTCATTTTGAATTCGTTTTATATGTAACAGTATGTTAATATATGAAATGCCTACTGCGGCCAGTAGTTTATTGTATATCACAGAAGCATATACTGAGAACTCCAAGTATTTGAACCATCATGATCACACTTCACTAACTTACAATTTATTGGCCCTAACTTCAATATGTTATAGACTTGTTAAATTGCAAATGACCATTTTATTACGTGACTATCTCATAACTGTTGAACATAAGAAATCATGGTATAAATACAAACGGAATGAAAGCAAATGCGTAGAACGACAAGATAATCTTGTCGTTCTAGTGGAACACTTTGAGCTACAGCTTAGTTATTGTACAAAGGACGATATTTCTGTGTACAACTACATATAATAGTGAATTTTAAAACAACGTAACGATATTTTGTAAAAGAGTATTTTTTCGTTCAACGAAAAATTTCCATTTCAGGTGTCGACAAGGTTTTTGTTAACGGATAAAAATTAATAGGCATGTCATAACAGAATAGTTCTATCGATTGAATTAAATGTTTCCATGAGTGTAAAGAAAAACTTTAAGCTTTAAAAAGTAAGAACATGGTGCCTACAGCAGGACCGGATTAAAATAATTGTTCTGATTAACATTTCTAACATCATGGAAATGTAGATTGTTTTCTATAAACTGATTTGTTATTAAAAAAAAAAACATTTTTTTTTTAATTCTATTTTTTTTTGCCATGACTTGTCCGAGGTTTTGTGAAGTACATAAAAGCATTTATTCCAAAGAAGTCGTACTCCAAGAACTTTTGAAGTTACCGAAAGTACCAAAAAATTATAGTACTGTACTATGTGAATTATATATACTCGTATAATATGACTGCTACGTTTTTACGACCCATTCTAATAGTGAAAAATGATACTTCTCCTTACCAGTAATAGGAAATTCCTAAGTGTAGTGTTTATTAAATATTGTATAATTTTTAGTTATTTAATTTCAGTACAATTGATTGTTTGACATAAAATATTTTTATTTAATTTCATATAAATGATTGGATACATATTTTATTTTTTGTAGTTCAGAGTTAGTAGACGAGGTTTCAGGTTGTTAACGATTTGTAAAGTCGGGCATTGCCGGGCGCGGCCGACTTTAGAACGGGTAACCGCCTGTTGCAAATTTTCACAAGCGTTTCCATGCTTTGGAGGACAGATGAAGTAGTCGGTCCCAATTATCAACATTATGTATTTCTGCATTTTATGTACATTATCTGCTTTAGAACGCGGGGACGCACAATTTTTTTTTTTGATAAACTTTGCAGGATAAAAAAAAGAGAATGCCGTAAAAGTTATGATCATATAATTGTCAGATTACAGAACAGCAGAAAAGCATAGGAAGTGCACTGAATAATAAAAAATATAAAAAACCCTTTAATGTTTTATATTTTATAATAAAACGTTATTTTGTAGCGGTTTTGATATAACTGCAGCATCCTCCATTTCTGGATCTGAAAAAAGACACATAGGTTATTTATAACTGACTTTGAAATTGTTTAATTAATTTGATTTGCTATAAATAATAATCAAAAGGTACTTACCGTAGGTATAAATAAACAATTGTTTGTGTTGTCATCATTTGAAAAGGAGCACTTTTATTAACTTAATTCTTTTGTCCCTTGATTATATTCCTATTGTCAGCCAAGTAAGCGATTTTCTAAAACTCTACACAATTTTTTAATTAATTGTAGGCAAATGTGCGAAATTCCTTTTGACAAAATATTGTTTTGTACATTTTGTAATTGTAATAAGCATAAGTTTTTTTATTCTGTTATTTGTTTCTTAGGGTTTTTATAGATTCTATAAAACAATATGAATTTAACTGCCTCAGGGCGGTCAAACTTTTAAGTTTTTCAAACTAAGTGAAAACAACTGCCGAAAGTATTGATTTGAAATTATTCAATTTTTCGTAATTGAAGTTTAATGACTTGTATTTAAATTACCTACTTTATTTCCAAAATTTGAATCGCTTTCCGATACTGATCAGTTTATAACTAAGACGTAAAGCTTTTCTTCTTTCAGTGTCACTGAAAATTATATACTTCTTAAGTGACTGTAGAATTTTTTGCTGTTTAAAACACAGGTAACATCCCTACTTCTCCGATAAAATTGACTTATAATTTGATGAAAATTTCACTTACCCTCGAGGCGGGCGACTCACGGCAGACGGCTGAGTGCTCGTGGCGTACGACCGCGCCGTGCAACCCCGCAACCACAACTGATTTTCCAGCGCGAAAACTTCCCTTGAACGCGTCATCACTCACCCCCTTCTGTGGGAACCAATCAGTGGACATGCACTCCAGCGAAGCCTCCCGGTTCCGCCCGAGTGTTCCCGACCGGTTGGGGTGGCGATTGGATCTTTTAATCTGAAACGTAAATGCAATACAAAAAGAAAATAAGTGAGCTGTAAGCTTCCGTCCATGGGATGTAGGCCGTGGCGTGAGCGGCCGCGCAACAGGTAAACCTTTTAGTCGCGACATGTTAGTTTTAAAATATGCATATATTCTCCATCTTTGTTACTACAACTTGGAAAACAAGTTGAGAAATTATCAGTGACAGAAATTTTAATTACAGTAGACGTGTTCTATAGATATGAAATTTTTAAGTAAGAAAAGTGAACAAGAGCGTTTAAGAAGAAATCCAAATTACTCAATTTCTCAAAATCACTACTCGTAAAATTGTGTACACTATAAAATGGACCTACGTATTTCTTTGGAATTTCAGCCATACGCGTGGAACTAATTGTTAAATATTTATTTATTCGATATTCATATATTTTTTCATTATGATCTATTTTGCTTATTTACATATATTTATTTGTACACTTGCATTGCCCGCGGCTTCGCTCGCCTAGAAATCAATGTCTCACAAAGTTTTTCTAGCGTAAATACCGACGTAAATAAATTGTAGAATAAAAAGTAGCCTATATGTCGCTCCATAATCTCTTCTTATTGCGAAGATATACAGTTAACAATAAGAAACAGAAACATGCTATTAAATCGATTATTTAGTATTAGATTGTGTCCACTCCAAGTTCCATCCCTCACGCGAGCACCTCGTAGCCGCTTCCCTGCGTGCTTACCATTCTATACGTAATTTTTAGCTGCGGGTAATTTTGAATCCATGATATCTCCTAAAGTATTTATTATAATGATGTACTGTACAGGAAAATTCCAGTTTAGATGAAAAGCTAAAGGTGACTGTTATATTTATTTTGATAAGGATTAATACCAAATTGGAGAAAACACATTAACAATAACCCAATAAATTTAAGTTGAAATGAAATATATCAAAATGGTTACTATGTCTCAATCATAAGAGATAAACATATACCATCGGGGACATTTTTATAGGTTTTTTTTTGGACAATATTTTTGTAGAACAGTGTTTTTATGTATCTCGTAAGGTTAAGTCAGCGTACGCCATGTAAGCGTCCAGGAAGCTCATTTTCGGCGACCTTTTCGTAAA
>DWDX01005551.1:0-10432 GCA_018245675.1 Agara michaeli | reverse complement strand
AAACGTAACTGGTGAATTGTGGGTGTGTTCTACACTCCTCTGCCTACCCCTTAGGGGATTACAGGCGTGATGTTACGAGCTTAGAAACGAACCGAGTTCAATGTCGTTTCGTGCACAAATTCAAATTGCTTGTCAGAGCGGTCGGCATCCGCGTAACTACGGAAAGCAATTACGGGTGAATCGATAGTCGTAAACGGCCGAAAATATAGTTCACGCTCGGCGAGTTCCCACGCCCTTTTTCATTCCGACAATGAGGAGGCTAGGCGCGGTGCGGATGATACCCTACCATATAAGGTGCGAATACCACGCGACAGTCGACGGAGCGAAGAAGAACACACGCCTCGATGCGCTCGGGGGGTTAGGAAACAAGATGGAACTAAGAACGTCATTTTAACGCGAGCCACTACCGCGCAGATTCTACTAAAGCCCGAGGGGCACACAAAGCGGAAGTAATTAAGACTAGCTTTTGCCTGCGACCTCGTCCGCGTGGAATAGTCATTTTGGGCAGCATTTTAATTCCCTAGGATAGGTTTTATTTTTTATTTTTATATTATCACTTTGAATACTTAGGATACTTTTATTGCAAAATGTAGTATTCCATGCGGACGAAGTCGCGGGCTAAAGATAGTATAGCCTATATTGATCAGTGATAATGTAGCATTCGAATGGTGAAAGAATTTTTGAGATCGGTCCAGTAGTTTTTGAGCCTACTCGTTACATACACACACACACACACACACAAATCTTTCCTCTTTATAATATTAGTATAGAAGTATAGATGACTAAAACATGACCTTCATTGAGTGTATGTATGTAACTCATAATGAATAAATCAATTTAAATTTGAATTTGATTAGACACTAACGGAATTATTTCTTAATTTGATAATTTTTACCAACTCTCTCTCCGCTCACCGTCCGTCTGTACAGACGCGTGTTGGTCAAAACGCGTATTCATTACTAGAGAGCGTCCTCGTTAATGTGTTGCTTTAATTAAGACGTTTCAATTTGCGGTCGTTGCAATTTTTACAACGCACTGAACAAAATATGATCGGGGTCATTGTACTCGCTAATTTATTTGCATTTGTTTTGTTTGACTATTATTAAACAATTCTATTAAGAGATATCTATTCGGGTTCCTATTGTATAGTATAAGTAATTCACAAAATTGTCTGACGTTATGCGCGTTAAATAATCTTATAGGTTATAGTTTTTTTTTTTCATGTGATTAAGAGGTAAAAGACGAACAGCCAGCAGTCAGAGTAGCCCCTGGCGTACATTGACTTGTATAATTAATTTCGAACAGGTCTACAGAATTAAAACTATAAGTGACAATTAAGTTTGCTTAGTTGTTCGTAACACTATTATTTTTTAATTTTTAATCGATATACCAGGAATAAGTCTGGTAGTAACATTAGGTCAATTAGAGGGGTCGTATTTTGAGCGGCGTTAGTAATCGTTAGTATATATCATACTAGCTTTTGCCCGCGAATTCGTCTCGCCCCCGCCGCAAAAAATGTAATTATTTACGACATCACATTAGAAACCGCAAAAATAACAGTATTTCTCTGCTACATAATGGATTCTTCCTTAACTATACAAATGGACCATCTCAGCATCTACACCGTTGAGACCGAAACACATTGTTCTATCAGCAATTAGGTATTTGTGATAGAAATATAATGCAGTGTCGCTAAAAAAATGCGGAATTTAGACACAAATACAAAGACAAAGACAAAGTTCTATGTGAGTATCTGTAGTTATTCAGCGTAAAGAGATGCCATTAATAAGCTCAGGCAAACAATACGCGGCCATCTGCCGTTGGCCACATTTTTGCAGTACTGTTCTCGTTTTCCATAAAAAGTGAGCACACTACATACATTTAACCTTGCAGGCCGTGTTTGGTCAGATACTGCCGCGCTGCACTTTTGACCATAATTGCACTGATGTATTTGCGCTGCGCCTGTTTTGTTTTCAACTAAAAACGGCCCTTTTCTTCAACTCATATTTTGTTGTGTTAACTAATGCTGGATCCCGGATTTCGTTGTTAGTGCCACAGTTTAACATGTTGGCCAAGTGCGGTTTATCAGCCTCTCAGGGAACGTTAAGATGTGCAGATCTCCTCGCAATGTTGATCTGTACCGTTATAACGGGTGATATTATTTTACACTCCAAGGAAAGCCAGATTAGTCAGCCTATTTGTATAGGTCTCCACATTTTATAGATAGGTAATTTAAAACTAAAATTATTGGGAAGCTTAGACATGATCTATTAAATGTTTTATCGAACTTTAAAAGCACATTGAAAATATCTTAGAGAAAGCAAATGAATGCGTTGATACTTTTTGTATTCGTCGTATTTTTTGTAGCAAAAGATATTTCTTTTTCAAAAGCAACCCAATTATTTTAAGTACACACATGAGTGACTGCATAGCTGATATTTCCTTGATAGTATAATTATGAAAAAAGTGCGGGATCATTCTATTAAAGAGTATGAAAATAAATAGAAAAACTTACTACGCATGTCTGAAACCCTATCATTGGATTTAAATTACTACATACTAGACTTATTTCATTAACGCCATCTATTGGGAAGTCAACAATACTATCGGAATAATAGCTTCTAGTGACATCTCTTGTACATTCATCGTAACAAAATGTATTGCTAGCAACACTTATGTTGTGATCATTTAATGTTCACTTCATTAATTATGTAAAATACCAATATTATTCAGCAGATACCTACCTTAATAATTGATGTTCAATATAATATGCTACAAACAATAAATCTTAAGTGCAAAATATGAAAATGAATGTTATATACTATATTAAGCTAATTTAAATTCATAATTACTAGGTCATAAGTGAAGAAATTAATTGTAATCCGTTTTATAATATGCCAATAAAGAAAACTAACTATAAAATAATCAGCTGTTTGTCAAACTGACGATGAGTTGAAACCTCTGTATTCCTTTACTATGAAATTAACTGTCAATGTCACATTCGTACCCTATGAGTTCTATTCAACATTTCGTTGCGAGTTTGTTAGATTATTTCTATAGTTTCATCGACGAACTGTTAAATTTGTGAGCAGATGACGTTTGGAAAAGATACCACATTAAATTGGACGTCTTTTATTGGCAGCAATGGGAATGTTTTCCTTAGAAACATGACAGAAAATAGGTACACAATGGTCTACATTTAGCAAGATATTTATGCTCACATAGCAAAAAATATCATTAGACGTATTTTAAGATGTGATTATATTTATTTCAGAAAACGATCACGAGAGGATGATTCATGTGAATTTATGCCGCTATCAAAGAGGATAAACAATTTGCATATAAACAACAATCTCTCGAATACAACACCACAATCTGCAGAAACTAGTCATATTAATATAAATAATGGAATCACCGTAGAAAATATTAACCCATCATCAAGTTCATCATCAGAGTCAGAAAGACGACCAAGCTATGATCCAGGTGTTACTTCCTCACAGAGCAGCTACTTCTATGAAAACAAACTTTTGTTTGAGTTGCATTTAGAAAGAATACAAAGATCAGGCCAACAATTTCCATTTTAATGTTCTTCACGATAAGTTGCGTCAGTATTGCTTTATGTACCTACTTTGTTATGCCTACTAGTTTGTAACTTATTGAAATAAAATTATTTAACTCACATATATTATGTAGTTTCATTTCTCATACATTGAAATCGTTTGCGACGGTGCGTCATATTTTGTTGCTATAAATACAATGTGTGAGTCTATTATTCGATAGATGTAAGATTCTAAGCCATTTTCTTAATTAACTATACTGAGTTACTGAGAAACGAGGAAGGGAATGAAAGAACATTATGAATGAATGCGCCACCTAGCGATACATTTTATAAGTAGCGAAACAGTAATGGCGGATTCCATTTGTTGTAAAGAGAGGCAACACAGTGCTGTTTACTAAAAAGATATTGTGGATTAATTTGTTAATGCATCCCTAAAATAGTGAAAATAAACACTTTCTCATCGATAAGAAAATTTGTGATCGGAGGTAGGATATAAGTTTTGTCTTTTTATGAATCGTGAGAAAATCCGTGACCCTATTTCCGTGTAACGGTACAAACTATACGCGTTGTACTGTTAGACGGGGCGCGTGGCCGTCCCTGAATGCTATCGCGAGAGTGCCGCGCGAGAGGGCCGCACAACCCCTCCTCTCGCGATTTTCCTGGCGGTGGTGGAAGGAGTCGGGAGCGGGAGTGATTTGGTGTCGTATCGTATCAAAAGCATATGGAGGGGATCCCGTATTTTGGTGGGGATGCATACGGCTACGCTGATGGACAGAGAGCCGGCCAGGAGGTAGGGGTGAACAACCTTCGGCCTTCGTACGAGTATGTTCCGCCCACGGCCATGTGGCCTATAAACAAAAACTTATGAATTAAAAATACTATGTAGTAAAATCGGCAATTGCGTAACTTAATCTCGCACAAACGCCCGTTTTCGTTGCTACTTCTTTGTCTCGATGTTGTTTTCGTCACCTAGTTCCGTTCGGTTTTGCTTTAAAGTTGCAATGATAATTTTTCAATGTATAAACTTTAATATTACTTGTTTCCAACCTTCAATATACAACTAAGTCAAATTATAATATAAGTTTACTTTATTTCACACGACAAATATCGCAGTTATTCAGGTCATCCCTTTCACTTAACAACAATTACCGCGTGGTATATACTAACATTACAACTGACAATAAAAGTTCTAACACTAAATGTAGTCATACACACATGTTCATACAAAACGTTGTTTTTATTCGAATCAACATAGTAAATAGGCAGGTTGCTAACTTTGTAAACTTTACGCATTTCTTCAAAGGACAAATAGACACACATAGGTGTTATAGTACATAGCGTGTAACAAGATGATTACCCAACGAGCCTGCTTCCTACATCTAGTGAACCACGACCACACCTTATCGTGTGTCTTGTGAAAGTACGCAAAGAGAAAGTGTGATCCTCAGTCTCACAGAGCCAACGCCAGCACACATACACTAGTAACGCGCGTATACCAACTCGCCGGTCGACTATCGTGCCTGCATAAAAAACTTTCTTTAACCCACTTTCTTATTAGTAGTCGTTCGCGATCATCTTTCGCCTCTCACCGCTGGTGAATTAATTCAGTGTTGTGTCGCGTTTGGTGGCCGGCAGTGGTATGCGCCCTACCATTGTGGTCCCAGTGTAGTCCCGTGCGTGCGGCGCCGCGGTGGTGGGATCGAGGGACGTGGGGATACGCGCGGGTGGTTCTCGAGTGGGACAGTGTCTTCATTTTGGTTCTCCCGCCTCGGCGGCCGCAAGCAGCAGGCGGGATCATGTGTGACATGCAGAAAATGCCCACCAGAGACGATGCCTCTTGGTACGAGAGTGTACCTTTAATGTTAAGTCCTATAACTTGTTCCGCTACCTACAGATTTTACTTTCCTAGCAAGTAACAGAGCGAAGGACACATTGCACTCTACAGCATTGTGGTAATACAATATTAGGGATAATTTCAATAGGATGTATCGATGTGATAAATGTATGTCTGGAGTACAAGAAATGTTACAAACTTCAATACTTTGATTTCAGTTTCAAACGCTCAATCTTATGCAATAGGTGTTCGGCTACTTTCACTGTCTAAGCATAATTGACATCACTTTTCCATTGTTTTACTCAGTACTGTAACGTATGGTCTCTGTAGAGTTACTATTAAAATAAATTGTTTGATATCGGTGTCAACTTTAAAAAGTATTCATGACATTTATTTATTTATTACTTAATATTCATCCTACATATGATCTAGAGGTACAGAAAGTGAACTTAATACTACAAGTACTCTCTGCCAGACTACTTTTAGGCGAAGCAAATAGAAATACACTTATTTAAAAAAAAGTTATTATTTGGATCATTATTATTTGGATCTGAAGTATTAATTAAGACTCGTATCTCAATCCTATATTTATATGAACGTTTATGACAAATTCGAATTTATTTTTACAGTGACGAAGATTCCGAGATGAACTTTGCAACATTCTCAGCGGTGAACGCTGCTGGCACCCACTTTGTAACGACAGGAGGTCAAATACCAGTTGCCAAGATACAACAGAGCGTCACCAACAATGGAACCCTTCAACAGGTCAATTGAGATGATATTTTTGATTATACTCTCATTGTGATTAAATGGTATCAATAATCAAATACTTTAATAACCACTACTAGAGTTATTTATACTATGGCAATGATACTCAAGATTAAATGGACATTTATACTTTGCTTTTGATAATTACCAGAACTTACTAGAAAGGATTAACATATAAGGTTGTCTGGTAGACAGTGGTTCTAAAACTATTCGAAGTTAGCCATTACAGTATCTATAGTGCAGACTTAGTCATCAATTGTACGAACACACCTGTAAATAACTTTGAGTAAACTCAAAATCTATTTGGTATCGGATGTGAATTGCATTGCACAGTGGTGCCTATATTGATGTCAACTAACACAACTGTCTATTATCGTTGTAAAATAAATATAACAACTCAAACGTTCTTGACATTTGATAAGTACGTGTCACAAGTCAGATCAATCTCCAGTTTGGAGCAAAACCGATCTGCCCAAAAAGAAGAAGGTATAATAATAGTAAGTGGAACAGTTCCACACGCAGCTATCTGATTGCAAATTAGGCAATTGAATATCTATGTTATGGTAGCCGGACAGCTGATAGATACTAAAGAATTCTTATATAGATACATTCTATAGATACTATACTATACTGCTCTATATAGTATAGAATACTTCATTACACCAGATAAAACAGCCAAAAAAATTTGTCCTCTGGGGGAATCGAGTCCATGAACACCGGTTTTGCAGTCAGGGTTTTCTACTCTACCACGAGGCCAGTCATATGTAGAAAGATATACACAATTGGCTACAAGGCGATATGGTTACATTTCATAACTGCACCTAACTATTGTATTTGTTGATGTCATCTGTTATTTTAAACTACCACTTCAACCAAATTTACATAGAAACACAGTTGATGATGTCATCTTTCTGTACAAGTGCACAAGTGTGTGTGAACCGGGCTTAATTCATAAGTAGTTTCCTTCTCGGGGATATACTTTTGTCACTTTGATAGAAACATAACAACGAATAAAAAGTTATACCATGAAAAGTTTTAACAATTATTGGGTAGAAACGTAAAAATGTTAGAATTCACTATGCTTTATTGGGTGCAGTGAAATAAATAAGTTCCTTGACGGAAAAGGGAATAAAATGGAATCAGTATTATTGTCCTATTAAAGGAGCTATTTGTTTTTAATAATAATAATAGTAACTGGGGACAAATCGACGCACGGCTATCTGATTCCAAATTAGGCGATTGAATGCCCGTGTTATGGTAACCGGACAGCTGATAAACATTGATATATACATACAATATAATGCTTATATAGATATATTTTTTAAATAATTGATGTTACGAATACCAATCGTAATTGTAATTGGCTGTTTCTGTCAAAGACAAAGACGTTTATTTGCACAAATATGGGTACATATAAAGATGTTGCAGGTTTATTAGTTTAAGCCATATTTTTCCTTTTACGGCGTACAAATAGAAGTCAAAGTGCAATATAAAAAATTGAAGTTCTGTAGGTACGGATTACATGCTTATTGTGTTGTATTTGTACAGGTAGTCGGCATGGTGGGCGGGGTGAGCATGGGCGATGGGGTGCAGTACGTCCGCGCGATTGATGGCGGCGCTGCATTGCAGACTGGGCCGCAGCTCATCTCCGTGCCTATAGCATTACAGGGCCACAAGCCTGGTATGTGCAGGATCTTCATCTATCGAACTCTTGTGCCCCTCCCCTCCTGTAGTGACTTCCATAGAGGATGAGGAGGAAAAAAAAAGATGTCATATTGACTCGAGCTTATGACATCTTCTTTATCCTTGCAAACACCTCATTGATTTTCATTCGGTGTATTATAATTTTAATTTTAAACAGCTCTGTAGCTGTGCAATGTGCATATGGGGATATACAAATAAATGTTTCCACATCAAATTACAAGTAAAGTATGAAGGAATTAATACAAACGATATATTATCATAATATGGTAGTACAAATATATGAACTATCTATTTTAATATGTATACTGATGAAGTAAAAAGGGAATACAAAGTTGGCATATGTCTGCGAGAGGCCTCTGTCGGGCAGTGGACATTGGTGATCTGCATCGACCCAGATCGTGATGACGATATGTATTTGCAGGTGACCCCCAGCAAACGGTGCAGATACAAGTTCTCAGCCCCAACCTGACGCTGCAGCAGCAGCAGCCTAAATACCAAATGCAAATACCTATACAGGGCTTCCAACAAGGTAAACAATTTTTTAATAATACTAGTATAATACTAGTCATGTATAATCAACTCAATGATTAGTATAGGACAAAGGAAAATGTGATTTTATCAACATGTTCTATATGAGTATGTTCTTACTATGTTATTACATAGATAATTAATGCAGTCCCTACTGTTATGTAGGTAACAAATGTGTTACATTAAATGACAATTCATTACATTTTTATTAGCTTAGTTTGTTATCTGTATTTTTAGCACTTAAAAAACGTCATTTGGATGTAATTTAAATTTGTTGTTGTCGTTGGATAAGCGGCCAATATGATTGCATTAGTGTTTGCTGGAAATGCTAATGTCTTTTTTGGAATGTCTTCATTGCAGGCGCGGTTTTAACTGTGGCATACTCACCGGAAGGGAATGAAGCGGGCGGTATACAGTTATTGGGAAACTCGTTACCGGAAGGTGAAATACTCTTTATAAATACACTAGTTATAAAAGATGGTACACACTGTCAAAAAGGTTCTGCCGTGGAAAGAGTACAACTGTACTTTGCGCTGTGGTGAACTATTATTTGAGTTGTGGGGTGTACAGACAGATTTGTTCCGGGGAATCCCAACTAATCTTACGGCCAGTATTACTGTGACCGTCGTCACCTAGGAAACTATTTATACTTGTTATTTCAAAACTATGTGAGTATGCAATCAAGAGCCGGTCTGCAAGTCCATTTACTAATAGAATATAAAATAATGAAGATAGCATATCTTGGATGGCTGAGGTACTTGCTGGTTCATCCGTGGTTTATATTGTATAGTATGTTTTTTAACTTCAAATGTTACTTTTAACTTTATACCAATATATTTAATATATTGGCTTTTAAACGGCCGAAAATGATATATGATAAATGCCTTTCATTGTACCAGAACTGTATGGGCCCCGTTTGTATTGATACGAGTGCACTGCGATATAATAATAATAGCCGGGGACAATTCCATACACGGCTATCCGATTCTAAATGAGAGAAATTGTATGACCGTGTTATGGTAACCGGACAGCTGATAAACATACGATATAATACTTATATATATATAGATATTTTTATCACGACCAGACACAGAACGAACAAATGTGACCGTCATACAAATGTTTGTCTCCGGTGGGAATCGAACCCACATCGTCCGGTTTTGTGTTCGGTCAATATGTTGTCATACAATGTTCATAATGCAATTTTATACGTGTTCAGGTACATTCAGGATGAGACCAGGTGAATCAAGGTTTTTCTTTATTTTCTGTCAATGTTCTAATCTAGCAATAGATGTTCGTTTGTTTTGCATTTGAAGTATCGCACTGTCCCGTTGTCTAGTAACATCCACTTTGTGCACCCTACACTCACACATATAAGCGATATATTAGGCATATTATATTATATACATATATATATATATATATATATCTCTTTTTATTTTTATGCATATATGTGTGAAGAGAGTCATGAATGCACACGAAGCACGTAAGGTTTGTAAGGACAGAGATATTTGGCACTCGCTGCGCCCTACCCACCCCGTTAGAGACATGGCGTAATGGTAAAATGGTAAAATGGTAAAATAATACATATATATTTATAATACTCTAGTAATAGTGTAGAATTGAATAGTAAAGTTTCGTTTAAAGTGTAGCTAGAACACAATAAAGTTGTTTTGAAAGTATGCTTCTGGGACTCGACATTATCCTGTCGGTTGTAGTTAAATATTATTCATCACTGCAAATATATCTCGCGTGTAAATAATACATTCCATTTTTGTGTTCGGAATTTTTTTTGCTTTCATTTTCCATCTTTCACAGCTTGAAGTGTAATCAGTTTTGTATGTGTGTCACATTTTATGTTGTTACTAAAATTCTAAGTCCCAGATAATGTTGTAAAAGTCTTAGTCTCAGATAATGTGGTAAAAGTCTAAGTATCAGATAATGTTGTAAAAGTATAAGTCTCAGATAATGTTGTAAAAGTCTTAGTCTCAGATAATGTGGTAAAAGTCTAAGTATCAGATAATGTTGTAAAAGTATAA
>DWDX01005550.1:0-10436 GCA_018245675.1 Agara michaeli | reverse complement strand
CGTAACCGGTGAATTGTGGGGGTGTACTACACTCCTCTGCCTACCCCTTAGGGGATTACAGGCGTGATGTTACTTTTTTTTACGTTTTTTAATTCTATTTATCAGCGTTTTACAACGCAAAGCTCGATCGCTGAGGTGCTAGTTCTTACAAGACAGTATTACATCGCATTTGTAATTGGTATCACATACATTTCCCAAATTGTGTCGAAACTGTGTGAGACAACATTGAGACCACATCCCGATTAGCTTTATTTGAACGCAAATGTTTTAGTGATCACGCAGACTTGCCTAATATAAGATTAGACACAATTTAAGATATCGCTATAATAATCCGTGTGACCGCAGCTGTGGGCGAAGCTACTTTGTCCCAGCGGAGTTCTACGAAGTATTAATGTAGGATACGTTCAAGAAACCACCGCCATATAAAGTTGGACAAGAGTACTTTCATTACAGATGTAAACCGCTGGAAGATATGATCGATATTTGATTTAAACTTTTAAAAGTTTGCAATCCTAATATAGATTTTCGAACAAATTCAAATTCAATTTTTTTTCATCAAAACTTGCAAACACTTAATGAACGTAATGCAATTTTATAATTATCATTAACTGACTTTGAGCGCCAAGAAAGCCGGCAAAAAAAACTATCAGCTTTTAAAATAAGAGAAAAAAAGATTTGTTGCTAGTGTTGCTTCAGTCCGATAATAAGCACACGTGACAGCTCATCGTGGCTGACAATATCAGCCCGCTGTCATCTGCTTACAAAGTAATTTCTATAACAAGGTGTATAGAAAAGGCCTGGTGTGATATATTATTCAATCTTAATGCCTTTTCATCGCTTAAATAGTCCTTAGTTCCATAATAGCAGCGGTCGTTGACCTTGACTGCTGCGTCGGGGGTAACGATTCCCACACAGGAGATACATTTATATGAGAAACGTGAGTAGTTATTCGGTATGGATATAAAATCGTAGAGTAGATGTAGACTCCAAATAAGTCCAGGAGTCAAATTCATATGAGTTTTAAAGAAGTAGGCAGTTTACGAAATTTGGTAACATTTCCATTGGATTAGAACGTGTGAAATTTATCGAACACGAAAGATGTAGTCACTTGTAGATTGATTAATAAATAATCGTAGTAAAATAATTACTTTCTCAAGGCAAAACTCTTATGAAATGAAATAATGGTCGAGCCACTTCGTTGCTCAAGAGGATATGGGTTTATACTGATAAATAAGGAGATAAATTATTAGGTTGAACAATATGTAATGGGCAAATAAATTCGATATGATAAAACCTGTCTGTATAAGGTTTCAACAACGGAAATACGTCACAATACTTTTGAGTATTAAGGCGTTTATAGTCATCTAGTCATATCAATAGTGTAGGAGACGTTTCTACTCGAGACAATATTGGCTGGCCTCGTGGTGGAGCGATTAGAGACCCTGACTGCAAAACCTGACGTCGTAGGTTGGAGTCCCACCCAGGTCCCACATTCCTATGTATCTGTATGTGTAACATCTGTCCGGTTACCATAACACAGGCATTTTTTTCAATTGCCTAATTTGTAATCATATGTATGTGTGTGGAATTTAATTATTATTATTATATTCATCATGTTCGATATTTATGTAAAAGGAAAATCTGAATATGAACGAATATATTTATATGCTGTAACAATTGGCATCATGTTCAACAACGGGCAATATTAACATAGACATTCGTTGATTTTAATGTACGTAGCAAGTTTATGTTAATAGTTAATTGATGTGAATTTTAATTGATCTAACAGTTTTGTAAAACCTTAAACAAACCAATTGTACAAATCAACGTTTTGTGTTTGTCTATTGCAAAGCAAAAACAAATAAATTTGATATTTGTCGACGTGCCCAAAACTCGTTATTACGTTATATTGAAATAGATCAGTTTGGTATACGTGGGTATTATCGAGACTGTTTTATAAGGTTGAGCAAGAGATTATTCGTCGTGGATGTAGACCGCTGGCCACTAGAAGATCCTTGACTGAGTTACACGCAACCTCTGAAATCAGCGTTGCGTACTATTTGTGAACTTGCGAGATATCACTCCTTATGTCCTAACGAGAATCGTTACCGAGACGTTCTAAACGTTACCACAAATTAGTTACGAAAATAATTAACTGCAACACAAACTTTAATATCCATGACATAATCGTATGAACAAAATAATCCTATTGGATTTGTCTTAAGAATCCGCCTCGATTTGCATATTGTTCGTTGATGTAGATAAGTTAATGAGTTATTAATACGGTTAATGATAGATCAAACATTGATTAAATAAGATAAAATGTTTAACGCGATAGAATCTTAATAATTTATTGTAATTGCCTACTCGCGATCACGAATATCTTTTAATTAAATATAGTTATTATTTAAAATACTAAAGCGCTTCACGAAATCGTCAACATTACATAATGTTTATTATTCGAAATTCCTTTCGAAAATAATACGCTTACATTTTTCGTCCCTTACTTCCGTCTTACGGGTTGAAGTAATAAAAATCGGGGCTCTAACTGGCTATTGTGTTTTACCAGGATTGAAGCTGTTTCAGTAAACTAGGTTTAGTAAAAACCTACAAACAAACACAGAGATTTACTTCTGCATTTATATTCGTGATTAAATTATGTTTGATAATTTTTGACGTTCTTACGGGTCTTCCATTTTTTTTAAATCCGGAAGCCGTTCCGTTTTCAAATATTGGTGTTTCTTAAATTAACCACTTTCTTTTTTATAATGTTGAAACTTGTTGGATAACGTTGGATACTGCCCATACAGCCTAGTATTTTTATTATATGTATGTAAGTATTTATATACGAGTACCTGTAGTATCCGCATAAGAGCCCCGAGACACCCAAATACATATAACCAAATATAATCGGTACTATCTTTTATTATAAGATAGGTACGAGTGACAGGCGTTTGACCTTGTCGGAGTGTTTCGGACTGTTAAGAAGTTCCTGTAAGCTTATGTCGGCCCACATCAACCTTTTACTTGCATACAAAATATGATCTAAGTGCAACATGCATGCAGAAGGCAATTGAATTAATTAAAAGTGATTTATATTAGGCTAAGAATGAGACATTTTTATAGTCGCTCCACTTATTTCTGCTTAATAATTCTGTCTTATTAATTATAGCACAGCTCATCTACTGAAATTCATACATTCTTATCGTTCATGGCCTTTGAGCGCTCTATAGGCTATGATTCAGCGAGAGATAAGAATATACCTATATTAAAATGGGAAAACGTAGAATTCAGGCTTGAGGGTTATTCATTACTATTTGGGCTTGAATACTCTTATGCTTGGGTGCAGTAGCCACTTAATATCGGTATGACTGTGACATAAAATAATCCGCCAGGTTTTAAAAAATGTTGCGAGCATAACAAAAACTTTAGAGCGCGCTCATATCGCATCCAGTCAGGCTGTATACTGCCAGGTTCCCATAGCGGTACAGGTTCTGCGTATCGCTCCACTTACCCATAGGAGTTACGTCACAACCGCCCTCGTAACTAACTCACTTTGTAAATATTACGCCCGCTAATAGTTTTGTTAGCTGGTTGCCGTGTATCCGATATAATTGTGTCGTTTAATAAATTCGTGGGCCGTTATGCAATATTGTATCGAAATTTTTATGGACTTTGTATATTTATGTTTTTCTCTGAAGTGAATTATGCGATGTAAAAACTCACTGTTTTTTTCGGTGTGAAACATTTAGCTTCAATGAGTCATATAATGCTGTAGAGTAAGAGATCAAAGCCGCTGATACGATGCGAGAGAGAAACAGGTGACATTTCACATAACGATAATGTATAATAGCAATAGTTTGAGCTAAGCGGTTAATTGTCTTCGAAGCCTTATTCTAACGTAACAAGATATGTATGGAGATAGAATAAACTTTGAAAAACCAAATTTAACTGTTAGTATATGAAATTATGTGAAAAATGATTGAATAATAAGTAAGATACGAAGACGTTTGATATGAAATCGTTGCTCCAGACCAACGGCACTCGGCTAGAGATAATTTATGCCTTCTTTGCCAACATTAATATTAAAAGTATAATTAAGTTTGTCTTTTTTGTTCAGTAAGTAGCGCTCTCTGACGATATATAAAATAACGAGTATTTTTTCATAATTTACATCTATTGTTAACTAGAACAATTAAATATTCTAATGAACACAATGTAATTACGTACATATATAATTATGATTGTTATAAAATATGCAATTATAATTAAGCACAAAAGTGATTGGAACAATATGACACGAAATGATCGAATGATAGTAAAAAAATATTGAGTTTGAAAAATTACTTCCGTTACGAAGTTGCTATAGCTTATTAGCGGCAGATATACGGTGATTTGGTTAAATAGAAATTTGCTTCAATTAAGTACTTGTATTGTATAACATATAATAGGCAGTGATAGTGGTTTGAAATTCAGCCTCCGACTCCGCAGGGACAAGATTCAAATACTGGCACACACCTCTGACTCGTTACGTGCGTTTTATAACTTAAAATTTAAATATTACTCGTTATAACTGTAAAGTAATACATTGTTAAGAATATAGTAGATGTCGGCCTAAAACCGCCAAAGAAGGTTCCGAATAAAATAATGAAACGTACTTCGCCTTTAATTAACTTGCACAATTTTTTCTATGCAGTTTTCGGAGCGTAAGTGTTTTATGTATAATGAAACATATAAAAGGATACTGTGTAAAGTTTGGTACATATATTTGAAAAGAAAAATAAAATATTGCCGTCCACAATGAAATCTCTGACATAGGGTTTTAGTAACAACTCTGGTTATCTTCTATTTCTCAATCTACGCAATAAAACACTATATGTAGATTGAAAATGATGTTATGTTGCCATGATGTTGTAATTATGCGTAAGAGGACGGTTTACGTAACCTTTCCATTTTGGAAATTCATAAGTCTATCCTGTTCCAATAAAAACCGGATCACTTGATGAAGCAAGAAGAATGTGTCTTCGGCTATCTGCCTCTTGTGATATTTTATGACGTCATAACTTTTGTTATAAATTTGGTTTATTTGCGGCTTGTGAGTTTGTGTTTACTATTTTGTTACGAATTTGTTCCAGTACAAGATGTGGTAGCAGTATGATAAAGGAACATATCACTTGATGGCAAGACGCTATTACCTGCATACGAACATATCTAAACGTCAGAATCATTGTCAATGTGCTGTCAACCCTGTAGGACTACTTAGAAAGACCTATACGCACACGCACGAACGCTCGCATGGACGGATGCACGGATGCACGGATGCACGGATGCACGGATGCACGGATGCACGGATGCACGGATGCACGGATGCACGGATGCACACACGCACACACGCACACACGCACACACGCACACACGCACACACGCACACACGCACACACGCACACACCCAAGCACGCGCACAAACACGCAAACAAACGCGCATACACAGACATACCCACACAGCGTGACTAATTAAACTTCCAAAAGCATACTAACATTAGGGTCGCCACTTAGCGATAGATATTAATTCATTTTCGTACACATGCGTTTCCTAAAGAACCACGGTCAGACGATTCTACTGTCATCAAACTAGTCAAGTCCGTTCAAATTAGAACTCAATAGTACTAGGGCTGCCACTAAAAATTATGGTTGATAAAGATATCAAGCGAACCCTGAACATTGGGTCGTCTTCGAAGTGGTACCAACCAGTTTGTTGTCCAACAAAAACGAAAGGTGTCGCGTTCATTTGTTTTTAAAAGCGATGATAGTAAAATGCGATTGACTATTAAGGTGCTGTCACAATACGTTATGGCGAGTGTCTTCAGATAGAATATTGGGATTATTAAGAAAGTCGAAAAGCGATAAAACCATTGTTTTTCAACTTTAACAATAATAAGAGACGTAAAAGAAAAAATAAAACATGTAAAATTAAACACTTTCGTTTAATAGTTTTATTTAACGATAATAGTTTAGTTGAACAACTCAATTTAACCACTTTATTAAACAAATTAGTTCTAGCATCTTTACAAGTTTCTTACTTGTTATTATACTATTTTATAGTAAAATGAATGTGTTACAAAGTTATTTATTACATTCATTAAAGTGATTGTCTTTGCATATAACAAGTACCTTACCCTATCGGTTGCTATAAATGTTCCTCAATGTTTGCTTTTTAATAGTTAAGCGGAGTTCCGTCACTAGTTGAATGTGATGGTACCTTACAATTGTATAATTCATCTCAGCGTCGAAACTAAATAAAAAATATACAACTTTGATGTCCACACGAGTGATATGATAATATATGACGCTCGAGTTTGTTATCCAAACAAGCATTAGGCCTAACACGTAACGCGTTTCCATAATTATTTAAGTATTTGTGTCGTAATGTTTGTTTATACATATATGTCCTATTGTGTACGTAGGGGTATTTTAATGTTTATTAAGTTAAAATTGTTTGTACTCACTAAGGAAGTCAAACATTGTTCCTTCGAGTTTAATGCGGTTGGAGCCTTCAGAATTTGTTTGGTTTACGTGTTATAATATTTATTTTTGTCGGTTTTGAATTTGTCTCGCTCCCACACAGTCATGTGATTTCAAGCCATGAAGTGCTATGGTTAACAGACGATAAATATAACTACTTGATTATGTAGATTTCTAAATATAGATAGCTTTTCACCCAGATACTAATGCTCATCACACAAATATGTCTCCTGAGCGAGAATGGAACTCGCAATCCCTGATTCAACAGTCAAGTTCATTAACCATTGGATCAACATGCCAGAGTTAATTTAAATTTCAATTGTTGAACGGATTTTCTCCTTAACAAATAAGTTATACGTTCTTTATTTGAACTAGATTTGGCATGTTCACACGTCATACCGCTATTGCGCCCGTAGTGGTATCTACAACTATTATTCAATTAAAACGTGTTTCACCGTGGAAATGAACTGTTTTTACGCAAAAAAGCAGCCTATGTCTCTTGCCAGCCCTTCAGCTATCTCCATACCAAAAATCACATCCATCCATTGCTCCGTTTTGACTTGAATGACGAACAAACAAATACTTCCTATTTATAATATTAGTAGGTATCAATATAACAATTGACTGATAATAATTGATTAACAAAAAAAATTATGTAGGTTTAACGGTAGCTGCTTTGAGAGAATGTTTTTGGATTGCCATTTCTGTTACTTTCCCTCATACACACAAATGTGTGTAAGCTTTCACATCACCTACAATAGATCGTTTCGTGTTATAATTAAGGCCGCTATTGCGTCACGTGATCTTCGTTACTTTATTCATTAACATATTTTGTTTTCTCTTTTTTTACCCTTTCTATGTTAATCAAGGTTATAGGCAAGCTATGTGCAAAATTTCGTATAAATCCATCCAGTAGTTTTTGAATAGTGGACAAGGGGGTTTCGATTTTGGTGTTGGAACCCTAGGCCCTTCAAACTCTTCTATTGTCCAGTAAAAGTTCCATTAAAGACGATTAAGCCATTCCAAAGAATCAATGGTCAACTGTTAAATGTAAATTATTTTTAAGGTTCCGAGATTGTTACCTATCGATAACGTTAGGATCGTCAGCTTCCGAAGGTTTTTGTATCAAACAAAAGACATCAACGAGCTGATTTTATGAACTTTTTTTATTTTTACAAAATGCAGCATATTAATATCTTAGGACACCTTCACCCGCGGTCATCTGAATCAAAAATTAATTTAACCTGTACAATATAATACTTATATATTTCATAATATGGTTGTTTTTGGGGCAAAGAAATTCCGCAAATAAATATACTTCTATCTTTCTTTTCTACATAACCTCTACCAAAATTTATTTAGATGTTTGTTAAATAAACATCATTAGATAAGAATAGCTACTCAATTTATCGATTTTATTTGAATAACATCGATATTTGACATTTTGGTACGTAGACGGTCACTTTCTAAGGGTAATTAAGTAAGCTCCATTAAACAGAAACCTGTTTTACATTGATGTGGACCAATTAACGTCACTTTTTGGTCATAAACATACATATTTACGGTAGGCTTGTTTGAATACCAGTTCACGATATTCATATTTAGGTACTGTAATATAAGAGTATCATATAAATAACAGCAATAAATACAAAATTGCATGAAGATTTTAATATTACTATAAAATATTGTTAATTAAGTTTATGTAAGCATGATTTGACAAGCAAATTGATTATTCAATTAATTGACATACTTGAGTGATTTTGTCAGAACTTGTAAAGCGAGTCAGTGATTGATGATTTTGGTTTACTTAACATTTGACGAAAATAACTTACTCTCTCATTAGGGCGTAACTGTTACATCTCTCTGCTGCATCAGGATCTCTTGTCGAAACAGGGAGAACCTTAGAGCTTATACCAGTACGATGGTCCAGTGTATTAGTAAACCGTAAGGTATATTCATAAGTATAGACATGACCAAGCCAAATTAAACCAGAAAAAAGATATTCATAAGGTGTCGACTATATGTGGAATAAAAAATGTAAAAATAATGAAGCTACAAATTTATAGCTAGATAGAAAAATTTTTTTTTTTTTTAAAAAGCACCTCCGACCAGAGCTCCAGAGAAAGTAACAATTAAAACAATCTAAAACGAAAATAAAAAACAAGAAACAAACAAAACAGAAAAGAATAAAATTAATAATCCAAATTATAATAGATTCTAACATAATACTCAACATAATAGCATATGCTCAAAGTTGACCATAGCCGTAATTAAGGGTGATCCATCAAAGTAGCGGCTAAAAGCGCTTAAGGTTTATAAGCTCATTTTATTTACTAGAACATGTAAGCTGCTTGTAAACTTCTCGGTTGATTTCATTCGGTCGGTTCTACAAAACCACAATAGACCACAATAGGCCCATTATACCACACCTGTGTTTTAAACAGGAGCTTTTCAACCATAATATTCATGTTGCTTGAGGGGCAATATTATGTAGGAACGTTACTTATAAAAACATGTATTTTTTTACAAATTTAGCAATAGAATATTATGTAGAAATAATAACAAGGAAATTTAGGTTAATATTCATGTATATTGAAGAAAAAAATATAAATATGTACTTAACAGTATTTAGTATAAGATTTTTGAATGAGTGGGTAGAAAAAATATCTTACCATCAGCAAACTGTTTTAATTTTTTTCATATTTAAAACTATTTTACATGTATTATACGTATTGTTGTTGTATGTAATATGTTGATCAAAAGTGAGCTAAACATTCTAAAGTCGATCGGCTACCGTCGCTTCGAAAAATGCTTAACCCATAGACAAGTAGGAGCGGAAAAGTGAACAAAATGAATAATTCTAGAACTTACCTATATAAAATATTTAAATAGGTACATTCAAGCATTATAAGACAATCAAACTTCATGTCTCTAACTGTTATATGTACATATAACCAATATTTTAAATGCCATTAATATAGATACATACAGTCACGCTTACTTCTCACAGGAGTAGACAGAGACTAAACATATCCGTTTCACGCTTTTTTGTTATCTAGAACGAACGTAGCTCGCCAGTTGTGTGTGCACAACGAGGTGTGCCTCGTTAACAATGGTGTTATTTTTGTGTCACCGGAATCTATTGTTCTTTATCTGCAATAATGCGTGTAAATTAATTTGGTGTGGTATTTTCCTTTACAATTGAAATTTTCCTATTCAAATTTTAAGTGTGTGTACAAAACATCGGTATATTTAATCAATAAATGAAACTAATGACACTTCGCCAGAATCCGGGAATAATCAAGGTATTATAGAAGTAGCTGTTATAACTTAGTGGTTCGAAATGCAGTCTCCCGCTCCGGGGGTCTGTGTTCAAATACTGGCAGACACTGACTTGTTGCGTGCATGTTATAACTTTAAAATGTAAAACTTGTTTACTATAAAGGCGAAGGAAAAACCTTGGTGTACTGTTACTGAGATGTGTGAAAATTAGAGATGAATAAAACCACTGTGATCTTTCAAAACAGTTACCTAAATTATTGACTTAAAATTAACGTTTATAAATGCACTACTTTACAGTTTCTCAACAACCCATTAAGGATGTCCGTTAACTTAGTAACCAATTCGAGTAATTAGAAATCGTAGTATTTGTCGTGAGGCAATGGTACAAGTCAATCTTGTTACGAGTATATGTTTACTGGCGTATTGGTGAAGTGGGCAACGAACCCAACTGCTGAGCCGGTTGTGGGTTCAATTCCTAATCAAGACACAAACACTGGCTGTATATAAATTAGGATAATAGAAATAGAAAGAAGAAGAAACAGATGATTGTTTATCTTTATACGTAACGTAACATCACGCCTGTAATCCCCTAAGGGGTAGGCAGAGGAGTGTAATACACCCCCACGTTTCAC
>DWDX01005549.1:0-10437 GCA_018245675.1 Agara michaeli | reverse complement strand
GTGGTTTGGGCTGTGCGTTGATAGATCACTATGTCAGTCAGTCAGTCACCTTTGAGTTATATATATTTAGATTTAAATCTATATTTTGAGGTGTGTGAAGTCTATCAATCCGGACGTGGCCAGCGTTGTAGAATATGACCTTAATCCCTCTCAATATGATAGGAGCCCAGGTCCAGCAGTGGAAATATAAAAAAGGGTGGAATAAAAAAAGAATGTGTGCTGAGAGTTGGTAAACATAATGGATATTATGTTAATGTTCATGTGTTAATGTTGGTCAAGTTTTTTTGGCGTGATTGTGTGGATTAAAGTAAATATCGCTATATCGGTGAAGGAAAACATTGGTAGGAAGGAGGAAACTTGCACGTCTAATGCACTTGCTTATCTTTTTGGATTAGCTCAGATATACAATGCGGGCGTTAAGAAACGCGGGTGCCGAGGGAAACCAAGATTTTTGCCACCGCGACCAAATAGCTCAGATTCGGGCTGATGATTCGAGAATCTAGTCGAGAGTGTGCACTTTTGAATGTAGAAGCACATCAGATTTGTAGTGACACCCAGTTAGGGACCCGTCGTGATGGTAAAATAACAATAACATTGTTTTTTTTTTTCATTTTACTATATGAACGTTATCTCAAACCTGAATATCAGAGTCGAATAGCACTCCTCAACACTGATGGAGCATCTATATTGAATTCTATATGAGTATCGTTAAATTTTATGCGCCGTGAAGAATATTGTGATGCTCGATGAAGCAGAACGACAATAGCTACGCCCGGCTCAAACGACGCTAAAATAGTCTAGACAGCTTAAACATTGAATAAGAAAAAGGCTGTCTATGGTGTTATCTTCAAAATATTCTTACGCATTATGAACGATCAAAGTACTATGTAAAAAATGTGAAGTAGTAGATGCAGTGCAATATGAAAATATAAAACAACATGAATCAATATGAATCAATAAGAATTAACATGAATCAATATGAATCAATATGAATTAACATGAATCAATATGAGTCAACATGAATCAATATGAATTAACATGAATCAATATGAGTCAACATGAATCAATGCGAAATAATTGCGGATAGAAGAAGCCCAGCACTAGCGTAGAACGTAAAACCTATTAAATGACACAATCGCCCAAAAAATGCGCGGGTATGGGGAATTTTCCGTAACAATTTCACCTCTATAAATCTCTGGCACCTTTTTAATAACCTGCGTTGGACATTACTGTCACCGCAAGCGAGAAGAGAATGGAATGCGGATTATTATTATTAATTTTGTTCCCCTGCCGGACATAGGTCTCCTCTCATAGTCTTTAGACCACGCTTGCCGGAGCAAAGCTCAGCGTTACTGCCATTCTTGTAGGTTAAAAATTTTAATATCACTCGCTATAGCATGGAAAGAAAACCTCGTGAGGTAACCTTACGAGAATGTTATAAAGTGTATAATATTTTCTGAGGTGTGTACAGTCTGTCAGAAAATATTATATACTTTATAACATTCTCGTAAGATTACCTCACGAGGTTTTCCTTCGATGTCATAGCGAGTGATGTTAAAATTTTTAACCTATAAAAGTGGATGTATCGCATTGGATGCTTTGGTTCTCTTGTGGCGTCCTGTAATTTGTTTACATATAGTCTAAACCAGCGTTTCCCAAACTTTTTGTAGGCCATGCCCCACCTTAACATTTCTAAAATTTGTATGCCCCCCCCCATACATAATTTTTAACCTTTAAAAATTTGTTTGTTCCCTGAAGAAATATAAATGATAAGTTTTAGGAAGTAATCACTATGAAATCGTTACCAAAACATTGTAAGTAAAATTTCAAAATATAATATAATGAGAATCCTTGTGCTTCGTCGTGTCGAGTCCATTTTTAAATTGCCCCTCTTAACTATCAAATTGCCCCCCTGTGGGGCGTGGGCCCCACGTTGGGAAACACTGGTCTAAACAGTTTGAAAAACGTGAAATGAAGAGTTCTTTCTACTATTATCAAGTCTGGTGTACAACACGTGCTCGTGTGCGGTTTATCTTAGCGGAAATAAAGTGACTCAGTACTTTCGGGAGCCGAATACTTAAATGATAATATATTCGCTCAAGATTTATTTTTCACTACCTGTGCATCGCGGTGTTACCCGTAAATCACGATCCCGTGGAAATTTCGGGATAAAAAGTAACCAATACGTTGCCCTAAAGCTTCCTCTATCTTTCAGCAAGAGTCCCATTAAAATCAGTGCTTCCGTTCCAGAGACTAGCGTGCACAAACGGTCAGAGAGACAAAGATTTTAAACACTTTGTAAATAACTAAAAGCACTTGAGAAAACACAGTTATTTTGAAATCACAGACAGACACTTCAATTTTATTTAGATGTATAGATTAACCTAAGGTTCCCTTATCAATCTTATTTACTTGGTACGATAATGATAAGCCTAGCCAGTGATAGCCCAGTGGTTTAAATTTCAGTCTGTCACCACTTTCGATTGGGTTCAAATCCTGGCGCACATATATTATGATTTCACAAAATTATGTGCGGTTTATAATTAAATTTTCTGAAGTGTCCCACCAGCAATTGACACTTGACCAGCGTGGTAGACTATGGCCTAAATCCCTCTCACTATGAGAGGAGATCCGGTCCAGCAGTTGATAATAAAAGGAGCGAAAAACAAAAACAAAAAAAAAACATTTATCTCGGTGTCCTATTAATAATTAACTAACTGACGCTAACATTCCTATACCTATAGTCCTATTCAAAGGTAAGATGTAACGTCTACAAAATTTACAGCATCAAAAATTTTTTGGTTAAAAAAAATACATGCGCGTAGCTGCCACCCCCACCCTTAGAACCATGTATAGAAAGGACATCAAAGGCGAGGCCGCTGTGACCACGTGCCGGGTTAGTTATTTGAATAATTCCCGTACAAGTAACATTACACGTCTACAACTACACTAATATTATGAAGAGGAAAGATTTGCTTGTTTGTTTGTATTGAATAAACTCAAACACTATAGAACCGATTTTCAAAATTCTTTCGCCGATAGAAAGCGATATTATCAGCGAGTGACATAGGCTGTATTTTATTTTCAAACGAATTAGGGATCTTTACGAAAATTACAATAATGTAAACCGAGGGAGCGATAATTTGCGCTGCGAAAACTAGGCGATTGGTTAGTTGGGAACTGAGGTTATAGGGCAACATGTAGGCTTTTTTATCCCGAAATCCGCAGGGAATCAAAATTTCCGCGGGTAACATCGCGGGGCACAGCTCATATATAATACGACGGTTCGTGGATAGGCTTTCAAGGTACTACCTGCCGCTTTTGCGCTTCATAAAACGCTAAACCATAATGCCTTTTAAAAACCTTTTTTATTACTATATATAATATTAAATACTTAACGTAATGTTTGCAGTTTTCGTACAAACTTTCTACCCCTATATTACCACCTTAGGGATAACTTCCACTATTCAGAATTTCAGAATTTTAGCATCTTCCGTTTCAGGTTTGCTTTGGTCCCTGGCTTAGTTAGTCACTCAGTCACATCGGTTTCATATTATACATAAAACAAATATATATCATATGGATTTGTACACTGTAAATAGTAAAATAGATCTCGATCTAACAATACTGTAAAATCATTGAATGTTTACAGAAGTAAAAGTTTAGATTTCGCGTTCTTTACCTGCGTCGTAGATTTGTTTTTCCATTTTTTCGTGAACGTACGCGCGTTACTCCTGTATAAAGTTTCCTTATATTAACTTGTCCCTGGTATAAATTCTCAGAATGTTCGCCCGAAGGGTCGCTCACTGCTGACGCCGCTCGCTAACCCTCATAAGTTGCTGAAACATGAAAGAATATTGTTATCCTCACGATAAATTTTCAGTAGCTCCGGCTTTGTTTCTGGGAATTACTTTAATTCTCGAGATATGTCGCACGTATGCCATTGCTATGATATCGAAATACTTCTGATTATGAGTGCGGATTCGAGCCCAGCTGTGGGCACAAAATGAAAGAAAGAAAGAATAAAAGACTCAGAAAAGAATGCCATTCCACTACCCTTATAGCAGACTTCCCTATAAAAGGAGATACAGTTTTGTTGGAGTTCGAAAGTAATCAGTCTCCACCAACAATAACTGTCATACTTCTTCAGAATAATATTGTATCAACATTCATTGTATTTTATTTATTTTTCAATAATAAATTACAATAAAATTGATATTAACAATCAAATTGCATTTTATTGTTTTATATTATGTTTGAATTACACACATTAAATAATCACACCATCGTCAATCTATACAAATAAATAAAATTGAATTGTCTGTTTGTAATATTAAAATAACCGCTTTTTACTAAATGCATGTGTAAGTGTACACGGTACATATACCAAAATAACATTTTTTTCAAATCTTTGCCTGTCTGTCTGTCTGTTTGTTCCGGCATATCTCTGGAACGGCTGGACCGATTTTGACGGGACTTTCACTGGCAGATAGCTGATGTAATGAGGAGTAACTTTTATCTTAAAATTACACACACAAAAATCGCGAGCACAGCTAGTTGAATAAATAAATAAACATTCTCGTAAATCCAATATCCACTTCATTACAAGCGTCTATGTAAAATCACGTAAGCAAAACTCTATCTTATACTCGTATAACAACGAAGCCTAAAAGTCTTGTATCCGAATGAAAAGCAACAACAATGAGATTCGGCATCCGCGGAACGGGGACAAGAGGGATTCTGCCGAAAGTCATCCAATTAGACCCGGAATGTCCGGAACAGAAGCACGAACGCCCCGCGCTTAGGGTGACCATGTTTTTAGGTTGCTCGGGATGAGCTAAAGTAGGCGAGTACTACTTTTAGATACGACCCGAGCATTTGATTTTGAAACTGCTTATCGATTAATAATTACCGGTGTAAAATCGCTCAGGAGATGTGTCAAATTTTAAACAAATAACAATTTAATTAACATATCAACTTTATTTCTTTCAACATTTTAATAATATTCACTTTTCTCTACAACTTTTGACACCAGAATGCTGATCTCTTGTTTTACACTCTTTTTCTTCTGATTGAAAATAGCGTCCCGCATTAATGTCCAGCCAGTCTTCTCAGGTGGCCAGTATTCTTCAGGAAATATAAAAATATAAACGTAACACCGGTGTATAAGTGCCTATTCTAGAATGTGTTCACTGACATATTGGCTCAGCCTCACTATACAGCGGCGGAACGCCGCCAGTGCTTTGGGAACCATGCTCCAAAAGGACATTTTAGAGGAATTTTTTTTGTCTATATTATTTTTAGTTTTTATTTCCTTTTTTATATATTTATACTGTAAATATCCATTTTATTTGTATTATAAATGTGTCGTGACTTGTATAATCGTTTTAACTAATGTAAAAATGAGTAAATTGTGGTACGAAAAGGGATATTCCATACCTGGCATCGAATATAAGTTATTTCGCAATCGTAACCAGCAAGACGCGATGGGGATTGATTTCCAAAAAATCCATTCAACAAAGCTCCCTCTAAAATGTGCAGTAATTTCTGAGCGTACTAATTAAAATTTCACAACCGTTCGTAGCTGCAGCTGAAATTCCTTGGTTCCTCGAATCTATTGAGGGATGCAGACGGGAATGAATTACTATTGAATGATTCAATCAACGAAAATTCCGCACGAAATTCGCGTGGAAATACATCTAGGGTATGGAGCCATTTGCTCTCGTTATGGAAAAGTGGACAAAAGGTAAAGGTAGGTGTGAGAAATTCATTTTCATCATTTAATTTTTATTTTATTTTTTTATATCTTTACTTGTATAATTTTTCTGTTGATTTATGTGTCACAGAATGGAATTAAAGGATCATTTATTTATTTATTCATTTATTCATTCATTCATCCATTCAATAACAAAGACGATAGCATCACTGAAACTATAGGTACACATACAATCGACATTCTTTTGAAAATCATTGCTGGCTGCTTTAGCTTTCACTGTGTTGCAGACGCAAGGGTCTTCCTACAAATAACGCTTATACAGTATATGTAATTAAGTAAAGTTACAAATAGGTCAGACACTGGCCGACGGAGGAGTCAAGAGTCTCCGAAACCGGCGCGTATGCATGAAGAGTAGAATGAATGTAGACGAAGCGCGTCAGGTTTGCAAGGACTCTATTTGGCATTTGGCACTCGGTGCTTTCTGTCTACCGCGTTAGGGACCTGGCGTGACGGTATGTTGTTGTTGTTGTAAAGTTACAAAATGGATTCCAATATCAAGACTAACACAGGTGGACACGCGTTGTTGGTGAAGCTTTGGTGCGGTGCGTGGCGCCCATGGTCGTGGGCCGTCATTAAATAGAAAGAAACAAAGAAAAGAAGAAGTATATTTATTCGACCAGAATAACAACAACATAATTTGCAGCTTAGTACTAAAGTTACTAAAGATACACACTGGCACTGTGAATATTTAACGTAACATCACGCCTGTATTCCCCTAAGCGGTAGGCAGAGGAGTGTAGTACACCCCCACATTTCACCAGTTACGTTGTAAGTCCCACAATGGAATAGCTGGTGAGCCTATTGCCATGCACCGGGCACGCATCCAGACTCTGAGCCACTACCAGAAATTCTAAATTAGAAAAATCCAACAGTACCCAACCCGGGATTTGAACCCAGGACCTCCCGATCGGCAGTCGCGCTAGCAACAGCCCGACCAACGAGGCAGTAAAGTTTTGACTAATGTTAGTAATATGGAAATTAATATAAATCTTATGCCTCAAGAAATTTATCTTTATTTATATTTTATAATAAAACGAAAACCTAATATGAAATTTAAAAAATTTGGTTTTTGTCTTGAGAACAGATAAGAAACAGATTTATTATACTTAACTAAACGCATCATAACATCTAAAGAGTAAAAATGGGATAATTAAAACAAACCTTCGCTATGCTGAACACTGACACCAAAATCCTGGAGCGGTGTTGGGGTGAGCGGACGTCTCGGTACCTTCTCTTCCGGACCCTCGTCATCCGAGTCAAATGCAATCTCCTCTTCTTCGCACTCGTCCACCTATAAGACGAGAGTCAAGTTAGTTCTGAGGTATTCCCGCAGTGCTATTATATGGAGCTTTTCAAGAAACACGCAAAAGGATATCTCCTCCAAAGCCGGCAACGCACTGGTGACTCCTCGGGTGTCCATTTGCCATCAGTTGCCTCGTCTGCCTGTTCGCTGAGCTGAATTAAAAAAAAAAGTTAAATAATAGCGACAGCAGAACACTACCCAGTTCAAACAAGCAGTCTACAAACCGGTATGTCAAAAGACTGCTGCTTTCTTTTGAATTCTTGCAAGGTCATGAAATTTTGTTTCGCCGTGGTCGGGGTCGGCGTCGCGTCCCCGTCGCTGACCTGACCTCCGGCGTCCGTGTTCAACGGCAGTCCCGATGCTCGTCGTTGACGCAAGCCGCTTCTCGATTGTTCTGCCATAGTTTATTATCTGTAATGACGATTAGTGTATCTTTAATATGAAATTCACCATTTTTAATTCACGATTTTTAAGTAACCGCTCACAAAGCCTACAGGTAATGGATATGTGTAGATGCAGTAGATCAATGGGAAAGAGCCTCGATGAAAAGTTTTTCAGATCATCAATTGTTTTACAATATTTTTTGTAAAATTTATTTCTGTCATTTTTGTTTCTTTTATATCTGGTCTAAGACACCGATGATAGTTTCACTGCTTAGATTGCAGCCTTTTATTCGGTGTGTGGGTTTCACACATACATTTACATATACGGTTGTATATATTATATAGGTATATTTTATTAATGGTATTTAAGGGTCAGCTATTTTTTGTCAATTAAACAATTAATCAAAACACTTTGAGACTTAACCACTCTGTGGAGTTAGATACTGAGCTTCTAAATATTTTACCTATGAAAGCTTTTCAATCAGATCATACACGCAAGATCTATGTGCTTATAGGTCGCGGAGACGAGACGAGACGATGATGAAATGGAGTGACTAGTTTGATTTCAATAGGTTTTAGCCGACTGTAGTGCAAATACGGTGGCTTAACGAAAATGGCCTTGAAACGACGTACCTATAGTAGCTAGTACCTTGTCTAGAGAAACGGATTCCAAATGCTGTGGTTTCGGAGAAGCACAGCGCGCACCCTGTATAAATTTCTTATAAGTAAGTACTTTATTTCACTAGGTTACACGAACTGAAGGCTGCGAAGGGAACCGACTAACTAGATCGACACTTGGACATCGGCGGAAGCCGTACATCGCTAATCTACTCGCTTTTCTTTCAGTCGTAAGCAACATTTTTGTTGTATGTATATATATATATGAAAATCATAAGCAGCGATAGCGCAGTGGTTTGAATTCAGCCTCCCACTCCGGGGGTCTGGGTTCGGTCCCGGCACGCACCTCTGATATATTACGTGCGTTTTATGAGTAAAATTTAAATTATCACTCGCTATACCGGTGAAGGAAAACATCGTGAGGAAACCTGAACACCTTAGAGATGTTATAAATTATATAATATTTTCTGAGGTGTCTGAAGTCTGCCAATCCGCACCTGGCCAGCGTGGTAGACTATGGCCTAAATCCCTCTCACCATGAGAGGAGACCCGGTGCAGCAGTGGACCAACAAAAGGGTCGAAAAAAAAAATGAAAATCATATTTTTTTGAAGGCCACCGGCCGGTCTCCAGTCATAGTAACGATTTCTAGCGTCGGTGAGAGCTGATAGTTCAGTGGTGTCAAATTCTGTCATCTACACTGAGGATTTATCGTTCGACTTCGCGATTAGGTCGAGTTTCTCGCTTTACAAAACTTGTGGCCGTAGTTAAGATTATATATGGCTTGTTGAGAAGGCACGACACTCCGTACATACATCTGGAGTTTTGACTGGCCTCCTGGTCGAGTGGTTAAGGGAACCTGACTGTAAAACCGGTGCTCGTGGGTTCGATTCCCACCCAGAACAAACATTTGTGTGATGAGCACATATGTTTGTTCTGTGTCTGGTCGTAATAAAAATATCTATATAAGTAATATATCGTATGTATATATGTACGTTCATCAGCTGTCCGGTTACCATAACACGGGCATTAAATTGCCTAATTTGGAATCGGAATAGCCGTGTGTGGAATTGTCCCCAGATATAATATTGCTAAACATTATTCAGCACAGCTTATTCGAACTTTAAACATGTTCTTAGTTTTTAGCATTTCGTACTCTATATCGGAGAACATAGAGAACTTTAATATAGGCAGGTTTCCTCATTTTTCTTCACCGTTACAGCGAGTGATATTTAATTTGAGAATTTAAAAATTCGCGTCACAGCTGCTCGTCAGTATATGAGCCTAGACACCCAGAGTGGAAATTGAGATGCAAACCGCCACACCATCAATGCTTCTTAGTAATTCTTGTTATCCAAAACACAACAGTATTTTCTATGGTTTGCAATCACAGTTTATGTCCCCTGCCACTTGTAAGGATTCACCACCTATTTTATGCAAACTTTTATCATGTCCCTATATAATTATTTGTACCTAATCTCATGAATTTTAATACTACACTAATTATATAATAATTAGCAGCTTATTACTAATTATCAAATTTTCACAAACAATATTTAATTAATAGTTAACCGAGTAGGCAAGAAGTGTGTAGTTATTCCGTCATTATATTTATCATTACATAAATAAGTTGTATAACAAAATAGTGTTCAAGAAAAATATTGAGGACGCATAAATAAAAATATTTGGCTTTCTATATCATATGATTACTAACAATGACGAACAAATTGTGAGGTAAAGTTAGAAGTAAGTACTATCACTACATAGTATAAAACAAAGTCGCTTTCCGCTGTCTCTATGTATGCTCAGATCTTAAAACTACGCAACGGATTTTGATGCGGTTTTTTTTTAATGGATAGAGTGATTCGAGAGGAAGGTTTATATGTACAATAATATATGCGCGGGACGAAGTCGCGGGAAAAGGCTAGTCTACATATAAATTAATTTGAATAATATATTTAAAGTGATTTATTTTTGAACACTAATATTTTAATTACCTTTATATTTGATTTACAAAAAAAAATAAAGTACAATGGATATTTTCTACATTATGAAAACGTAACACAGTAGATTCTATACACTGAGTTTGGTATAATATACTTTCATAAAATAAAATTGAAGAACTATAGAAAAAAACCTCTCCGAACAAGTTTGGAAAAATGAAAATATATATTACTGCTTATTAATTGTTCTGCGGTTTTATTTAAAAGGGAGTAATAGAAATGAGCTTAATGTGAGGTGTAGAAATTTTAGTTTTAGTTAATTATAGCTACCTGTAGCCCTAGCACGAACCTCTAGCGACAAAGTATTCGTACGGTAAATGGTAAAAAATTGTATGAAAAATGTACAGCGCCCCTAT
>DWDX01005548.1:0-10438 GCA_018245675.1 Agara michaeli | reverse complement strand
CAACCCGGAATTTGAACCCAGGACCTCCCGATCGGCAGTCGCGCTAGCAACCGCCCGACCAACGAGGCAGTCAAATTGTTCTTATGTATTATAATGTTATTTTAATGAGATTTCAATAAGAAACACGGTAACCCGCCAAATTGGTATGTGTTCAAATTCGTTATATTTAATTACACGTAAGTTTTTACTGTCAATATAAGAATACAGAACGTGTATTTTGAAATTTTCATATATTTTCTTTTCCTTTTCAATCAGCATAAAGCTGTTAGAATAATTTTATTAAGCGACAGTGTACAATCGGGATGAAAATGTATTTGACAACATTAAAGCATATGCATTGAATATAAATGATACATTAGCAAGCATAATACGTCTACCAGGGGATCGTTCAAGTATTACGTAAGCAGAATATTAGTGATTCTTAAACACCCCCCCCCTCACTCCCCCTTGTCAGTTACTCAATTAATATTGATTCGAGACAATTGTTAACAATCATAAACAAGAAATATTTTTAACTTATAAACAATCTTATTTTTTTTTTAAATTTACTATAACAAATAATAAGTACTTATACATTGCTGACGTTATCACCATGTAGACCTACTCGTAACTTTTCTCATCAAAAATAAGCAGAAGACAGCCCCCCCTCCCCCCCTCCCCTCTTCGGTGCTTACGTAATACTTGAACGATCCCCAAGCAAAATTTTGATGGATTTCGATTTCATCTCTGCATTGCATCCGTTGCGACTCCGAGCCGTATCCAATTTCATAATGGCTCGCATCGTATAAAATCCAATAACTAAATCTAATAATACATCGACTTATACCGCCATATATATTTACGAATTGTCAATCTCATTCGGGTAAATGTAGCAGAAATCAATTACGGATGTAAATATAACACGAGAATCGCAGGTAAATTCCAGGGATGGTATCGGATGGTACAGTGCTACGAACATTTTAATATTAAAATATTCCCAGCATTTGTCTTCCACAGCCACCTCAGTAACGCGTGAATCATTGATGACTATTGACTTTGGACTTTACAAGGATTTGTTTAAACCTAATTTATAATAAAAGCTGGAACATGTGCACACACGGCTATCGGATTCCATATTAGGCAATTGAACGTGTGTGTTATGATAACCGGACAACTGATAAAAATACAACATACATACAAAATAACACTTATATAGATAGTTTTATTACACAGACACAGAACGGATAAATGTGCTCATCACACTAATGTTTGTCCCGGGTGGGAATCGAACTCAGGACCTCCGGTTTCGCGGTCAGGATCTCTAACCACTGGACCACGAGGCCAGTCCAGATTGCATCGCGATATCTCATATCGCCGCCTAGATCCTCTGCTTTTGTTTTTATATTATGGGATGTCGGTTTGATAATAAAATTTATTGGAAGCTGAAATAGTAAAAAAATATATAAAGGATACCTGATAACTCCCAATAAGGTAAGCGGCGTTGAGGCGTAGCGTCTCATTGTTGCTGGTGTAAAAGACGATTTTCTTCTTGGGATTCTTCTCCAGTTCCTCGTTGAGCTTGTTGCAGAATTGGTACAAATGGCACAGGTGGTACGGCCCGAAGTCGTAGTAGAAGTTCTCGTACACGA
Organism: Agara michaeli; assembly: GCA_018245675.1. NCBI lineage: Eukaryota > Metazoa > Arthropoda > Insecta > Lepidoptera > Hesperiidae > Agara > Agara michaeli. The sequence goes on along the minus strand of DWDX01005548.1, from coordinate 8,810 downwards.
TGTCATCTTCTATGTGGAAGTACTTGCTGTTCCTGGTGGGTTTCGGCTTGTAGCCAACCTTCAGCGTCGCGAAGTACAATCTGTCTGGAGGACAATGGAAATGATAGTGTGGTACGAAAAGTAAACAATTTCCGAGTTCAGATTATATTTGATAAGTTAATTTAGAATTTAGCTTTTTATTGGCATAAAGATAGAAAATTTGAATTATATATGGGAGTAATCAATCGTTAATATATATCTTTTTTATGTTAAGAGAGTATCGAAGGTGCTAGCAACGGTCAAGAGTGGCCGCTCCCACCCAAGGACATCTGCGACCAACCTCTAGTACGGCTATAGAAATGGAACTATTATATTAGTCCAGTTAGCACTTCTTAATAAGACTGAAACGGTCGCCTCCAGGATACACGTGAACCGGCATTCACACCCTTCAAACCGAAACACAATTTGTAACAACAACTCCTTCACGCTGGATATACGGGTGGCGGTGGTGCAACCACGGGCGAACCGTATACATATTCTACGACATACCAAATGGTAATATATATATATATATATATATATATATATTTTGGAGCAAAACAGAATAAAGTTCTACCAGCGTCAACAAACTGTCACTGAATTCACGAACCGTGAATTCTGAACCCAAAATAAATATTGATTTTTACCGCCCACTGCAAAATGTATTATATTTAGTTCTAAACAAACTTACGTAACATTTGCGTAGTTAGGTAGATAGGTAGGTATATTTTGTCTCTTTCAAGAATATTGCGAGAACGTAAGTAAGTATGCTATGGGAATAAGTAAATCAACTTGAACGCACTACCCTCAATCTACTCATCAGAAAAGGTTGGCAGTAAGAGAATGCTATTTAGTATGATGGCCGTCTCCCCGTCCCGCCAATACTTGATTATATTGGAGACTATCCACGCTAATATTATAAAGAGAATATATTTGTTTGTTTGTATTGAATAAACTCAAACTACTGAAACGATTTTCAAAATTCTTTCAACGATAGAAAGCTACCTTATCAGCGAGTAACTTAGGCTATATTTTATTTCCAAAAAAATTAGGGATTCTTACGAAAATTACAATAAAGGAAACTAAGGGAGCGAAAATTTGCCTACGAATGTCAGTTTTCGACGTGCGATACGAAAATTAGGCGGTTGGTTGGTCGGGCGCTAGGGTTATATAGGGCAACGTATAAGTGGTTTTTTTATCCCGAAATCCCGACGGGACCAAAATCTCTGCGGGTAACACAGCGGGCACAACTCGTACTTTATAAACAAAGAAAATAACATGAATAAAGAACTACTGTCACTGTGTCCATTCTGCCTATCAGATATACCTATGCGACTAAAAGCTCTATACTATCGTTTACTTTAAAAGAAATCTATAGAACCTTTATTTAGCCCTCGCATGCTTTACAGCAATTCAAGTGTTTATTTATTGTTAGTCATTTCAAAACGCGCCAGACTAGACTGGTTTTATTTTTAATTCCGTCTCGCCTACTGTTGCTCTTTTATTGCGACTAAAACCTCTTCCACTACGTTCCGGCCGCCGACTATATTAAATTATGAACGTAATTGAATGAAACGCAAACAATATTCTCTTTCACGAGGCCCTAGGAGGAGATTTTCATTTTCCAAGAATATTTGTCTGTAAAACATTAGGATTACACACTAAATAAACTAAAAGATATTTATCGTTTGCAAAGTGGAATATAACTTGTCACATTCTTAATCTCACAGAGAGAAAGTTTTAGAATTATCGACATGAAAACTTTATATATAACAACAAATTATTTGAGGCTTCATTGAAAATGTTCACCACAATACCACAGCGTTTTCTCAAAGCAAAGAAAATGACTATGAGTGAATTTCAAATAGAGCAAAATACAGTAGATTTCACTAAAAACAAAGAAGGATAAATTATAGACGACACAGTGAGGAATTATGTGTTCAGAGAAAAATATGGTGTGAAATTAGATAGAATAACTAGGATTAAGAAGGCGATGCAGCTATGGTTTGGGCATGTAATAAGAATGAATTATAGTGCAATCACCAAAGACAAAGACGTTTATTTTCACAAATATGGGTACAAATAAAGATGTTACAGGATTATTAGTTCAAGCCATATTTTGCCCTTTACGGCGTACAAAATTAAGAAATGGAAGTATGTACAATATAAGTACAAATTAATTATTATTACAAAATTATTACACGACAATTTACACACACGTAAGATATTTAAAATAAATACAAAACCGTGACTCTGTTACCCTGCATTGGATATATATATCAAGACTCGAGGTTTATATCCAAACAGATTTATATTTTTATTATTTATTAAAGGTATTTCAATCAAATCGGATATGAACTTAAAAAAGGTACAGGTAGGTTTTCTTAAAATAACATAATTGAAGTAAGTTTTTGAGGAACGTAACCAGTGGAAATCCCCAGCGACCCCTATACGAAAGAGGCATGACAATATAATAGTTGCTGTCATGACTATATAATAGTCAAATGTAATAGTTGCTGAACGTTGAAAGTATACAATTGTTTAGTTAAACGTAATTTGAAAATCATTTCATACATTAAATATTATAGCATCAATTATAACTTTTAGAACGTACGTAATAAAAACCATCAGAATAAACTAAATTACGTAATTTAAAATTTTAACTTGTAACTTGTATTGAGCCATTAAATTGCTTCAGTTTTTATTGTGACCAATTTGATACAATATCGGAATAAACAGAACTGAATCCAGTGTTAGCTCACGGACAATCTAATAAGAAGCAATGAGCAAAGAAGTACAGCCACTGAAAAATATAACTTCACGTACAGCTACCAATGTATGACATAATGGATCTTAATGCCTGCTAATGGAAAAGTGTACATACAAAGTACAGTAAATATAAGTCATGTCTTGTAGAAAACTCAAACGAGTACGGACACTACAGAATAATAGATTATATTCCATCTGACATTGTCTGAACCTCATTTCATTCAATCTGTGAGAATTGTGAAACCTCCACGTTGAACGGCATTGTGCCTTATTGTGTACATTACACGGTTTAAATTGAAATGCCACAGACAAAAGACGGCTGCTTTACGTTAGAAATAAAGTGGGGATTGTTTCCAAGTGGCAAATTTTCAGGAACGACTGTTACGCTATGCTTGGCAATTACTATTATAGGTAAATTGGAATTCTGGTTCAGTGTTTATGTAATAATAATTAATTTCGAGTCGCAGTAAGTTTCCGCAACTTAGAGTAGCAACTAAGTCCGTCCAATTATATGAAATTATGAAATTATACAACTATCTACATTCATAAACGCGTAAAACTTATATGTATTTCTATACAGAGATTCACCAGATCACAAATGATTTATTGTTAAGATTCTTTGAAGCGAGCAATAAATCATAACGTAAAACATATGCGCAGTAGCGATCCACACGAAATTCTAGAGTTGCAATAACTATCAAACAAAACTTCACAAAAGCTTAGTCACTGTCTCAGTATATGCTGTCGAGTGCTATTTAAAATATTAAGGGAGTGTAGAATTTGTAATATTCATTGACTCACCACTTCGAGGCCTTATCAATAGAAATGTTATTGATGAAGCACCTATAAAATGTCATATTTCATTACTTTTAGCTATAACAAACATAAGCGAGGCAGAATTCAATGCCATTTTGTATACAGATATTGCAAAATTTTCACTTCAGTGACGAGAATAACAAATACGTATAAAAATCTGTATTAAGCCATGAGCACAGACGTAGGCGATTCAAATACGTGTCAGAACCGCTCTAAACAACGACATGGCTAATATTGAACAACGATAAAAACATCATTTTCAAGTACAATAAAAACACACATTGGAATTGGTCGAATGTGAAGAGTAAAATACGAAGATCAGAAATAGGGTGCTTGCGTACGACTAAAATTAGACAAAGACCGAGCTGCACCACGTCTTAGTAATCCAATTGCTGGAATTAGACTTGAAAGTGATTAAACTCTAAGTGGATTAATAAGAGCAAACTGAACATAGCGTGTAACGATTTGATTTTTGAACATGGTATTAATAGAATGTGGTTTAAACTATTTAAATGGACATATTAAGGTTGTCAACGTATCCGTTAGATTTGGCAGCTCAAAAAAAAGTTGGAGCTGAAATTTTAACACGGACTTATCTAACATAGTTACAACTGCAAATTTAACGAAATAAAAATGGTAGAAAACTTCTACGAATAATATTTCTCGCTAGTTTTTAGGACCTTATTTGTTAAGACGATTATTTTAATTTTTTACTTGAACTTACACCGTTTCAAGAGATTGATTTTTAATCCATGGAGTTCATTATATCCGTGTTGAATTCCGACTGAGATAGCCAAGGCCATTGAGATGACAAATTTATGTACAGAGCGATGTTGGGGATTCTTCGTCAACGTATTATAACAATTCACGATATTATTAATAAGATTGGGTGTGACTAATGCTCTCTCTTGTGAGAAAACCAGAAAAACTGTGAAAAAAGTCCGGGACCCAGCGCCTATCATATTAAGTGAACCGGGAATCTTAGATGACTGAAAGAGATGATTATAAGAGACATTAAATGACATAATTCTCAAAAAGTCTAGACAGACTAGATATATTTTTAAAAAATCAAACTGAATTGATTTTTCGACCTTCATTCGGTTGCCGTAAAAATACAAAAATGTGCATTCATTTGTAAAAAATATATGAACTCACTAAATTAACCTATTTCAAAGTTGAGTAATATAAGATTTACGGTTACGGTTGGTAAGGATATAAAAATACTTTTCAAATGTTTACAACATAGTACAAACCGACAATCGTTTCCGTTCATCGGTAGGAAAGTTAAGTAGTAGTCAATCTGGATTTCTAGCATTAAACAGCATTCGGTATACCTTTTCTGAACCGCGTTACATAATTTAAAGATTTCCCGTAAGTTCACTGCAAGCCGGTATCGTACTATCCAGAGAGTACGCAGTAAGAATATCTTTGACCCTCTCCAAGGGACGAACCCTCATTGTTGATCAATAGTAAGTTGTTAATAAGTTCGGGAATGTTACATACACAAGTACATAGTAATAATAACGTTAGGTAAATAATAGAAGGTCAGACAAAAGATTTTCAGTACAGCGCTGATTCTTCTCCTTATTATCTCACATGAGGGTCCTCGAAATAATGCGGGCTAGATATAAACGCTGACGCTGACAAGCACATTTGACAAACTGTGTCGTTGAACGGGCAAAAACGTTGAGTCCACGTAGCTATCGCTTCATTTTGTAGATATAATATATGTCCAGTCGATGTTCAAATACAACAGATCATTACAAAACTGAATAGCTCTTAATTTTGAACGTACGACATTGCAAAGTATTGTTTTGTAACGAATTTTTCATGAACAATTAATTCACTAATCAATTAAATAAACAATACACAATGATATGTAGCAAAAGTTAATACGAGAATTAAAAACGGCTAAGGATTAAACTGAACCAGAAAAACATCATCCCAACGGGAGCGAAATGATAAAATCAAGGACAAGATCATAGACCGAGGAAATAATAAATCTAAAAGCTTCGAGCTGTGTACAAGAAGTTGATTACGATAATAAGATAGGAAATAAGAGAGATGCGCTAGAAACTATACACTTGGCCGAGGATAGATGCCACCGAGCTGACACGGTCGAATGTCAAGGGCAATCATTATTTCCTTGTTACGCTCCATTGGAGCGGGACACACGGCGAATGCGTATATACCTTTACTCGTGTTAATTATAATTTTTTTGATACTTGCAAGTAACAGTTATGCAGGATATTGGAGAAAAATATTCATTGATTACACTCTATATGTATGAATATTTTCGAAGGCATTCTTTTCTACAGATGTCAAATGATCGCCTCAAGTAGGTATTTAGCCTTTCACTTTTATATGCCATAGAATTATAAAATGCAGAGGCTGCCTAAATAATTGTAATGCTGATATGCTATTTCGGTAAAATAAAATCCCATCAAACTATAAATCTGAAATGAAAGCCAAGTTCATTATTATGATATATGCCTTGCTTGTCGACTTCAACGACAAAATAAGCGATCTCTAAATGGATGTCAAGTGCAATGGTCAGCCCTGAAATTTATTAATAGCATAATTTCTTTTATAACATCTTAAAAATATCATTTCTTCTTATAACTTAGGATAATATATTGAAGCCTAAGGTCTGACTTAGCTAGTTTTCTAGTTTAGTTTCAATCTACACGTAAGCAAACATTTCTCTAAATGGAGCTTTTTCATTTATGCCCTAGACTTGCGCATTTACTTCAAGTGGCTTTAATTGGTGCTTGGTGGTAATCTGTCTGCCTGACATGCATCGTGTTTCACAGAGTATGGCGTAAGTTATAAGCGATGCACAAATGTGCAGCTGAAGCCTACTCATAAAAGCTTAATTGAAAGAAACCGCAAAGCTATTGAGCAATTAACATGCTTTGGCAATTTCATTGGTTTGGTGACACGTAACATCATATTTTAAATAACTAAGCTAGTACAATATAGTTAGCAGTTGGTTTTTGTGTAATAAAAGTCTTGTAATTTAAACAGCAAGATATTTCGGCTCCTCTATGATGAAATTTCGTGAAACAAGTGGCAGTGGGAGATTGCCCTCGGTACGTTGTTCGGTAAATTGTATCGTCGCCGTAAATCAAAAGTAACGGAACAAAAAAATACGCGGTAACCCTGAACGCCGGAACGACTTAAATTAACATAAAAAAAAATATTGTGACATATACATAAATCAGCAGCCAATACTGTTTCAAATAACTCTTTGTCATTTCGGCCCACTCGAAATGCATGCAAATGATTATATCCGCTACGCGCCCGCTCGTCCTTGGACCGCGATCGCTGTGCATGGCGTTATGTAACTTCAAGGTCACGCTGACACCTGTACCGCACCTTGATTGCACGTGTTCCGGTGCAATAGGAAATTAGTGCTATTTCAGTACCTATTCACTTAAACACTTTTAAGGTCGGATCATTCAGTTTAAAGCCAAGAGCTCACGGTGCCAAAAAATGTTAACCACTTTGCTTGTTCAGGGCGCGGAACAGCAAAGTTCTCTGCGAAAAAACCTGTTCGTTTAACTTCATTGTTGTACGGTTGCACCGATAAATTATTTATCTACTCGCCAATACTAATTGCTATGTAATTGGATATTGGAAAGCAATTGATATTATTTATGAGCTTTACGAACTGTGAATGAGTTGTATTGTTGAATCAATTATGTTATAAAATGTATGTTAATTTTCTATAATTTATAATCTAACTTAAGGCACCTGTTACAAACATTTCTGTTTACTTCCCCTTTTATTATTCTTAAAACTAGCTATTTCTTAAATTATAATTAAACTAACAAAATGCTGCTCACATTTGACTAAGAAAAAAATTATTTAAAAAAAGAGTCACCTAACATTTTTTTTATCTCTATATCAATTCCTAAACGATATTTTAAATTGCATCACTGTAGTAGCATTTTTATTAGGTTCAGTTAACTTTAACGTCGTTTGCATGCGTAATAATCATTCAACATTACCGTTAATCAGGCTGATCTGTTGCATTACAGTGTTTGAAACCCATCAAGTGAAAGCTTAATGTAATAATAGAAATATTTGATGTGGACTGGGCATATCATAAGCAAAACATGTGCATCGATCTAATTACAGTTTTAATGTTAAAATAAGGGGATATCGTAAAGGCCAGCAGCAAAAGACCTTACATATATGTGCCAAACATTGTACGGCAATGATTCTTGAATTATTAAATATTGTTATTAAATTATATTTCAGTTTTTCAAACAGTTTAAAAATTCTAGGAGTTAGGAAAAAATATGTAGATGAAAGGTTTGAATTGTTGAGTTAACTTTTTCTTGACTATTTATATTCTTGGCATTCTTGGCATACATCAAAGACAAATAATACTATTAATGAACAAAAAATCTAGTTTTCTTAGTGTAGGTGGTGTAATTCGCTGGTCGGTCTATGATCATACTCGCGCATAAGCCTACTGGAGCAATTTAGATGTTACATCAAAATTACTTAAATGTATATATTTATTCTACATTTATATTGCTAGTTCCTAAAATTGAAAGTATATTATAAACGTTAATATTGAACACAAACAGTTAATAATTCTCTGGCAGTGTTGTAAATCACATAAAAGTATTGTGTATATATTAGAAAAATCCATGTCAGGTGCTTTATTACACTTATCAGAAGAGATCAAGGTCATACAACGGCTGAATTAAAACCATAGCAGAAAAACAAAACTGTTCATTGGCAATGAATTTCACAGTAGGTCAATTGTGCTTGAAGTGTGAAGGTTACCGTGTTGAGACAATGATTCTGTGTACTGACTAATGATGTAACATAATACAAAGTGGACATTGATGTCATCTTGTTATAGTCATTTCTGTAACACCTACTGGCATATTATAGCTAAAGTTATAATATCTGATGCATAAAAGTAGTTTCAACACGAGGCCAGCTAGATCTAGCATTGTGTATTTGAATAAACTTTCTAACAATCAACATATGAAGGAAACATCCCCCAAATATATAATAATAGAATGTATTTAAAAATTCCTGAATTTTTAATCTACTAACTAGTCGTTACCCGCCCGCTTTGCTGGGCGTATGATACGAATTTTTTAGATATTTAACGCCCCCGCTCAACCCTCTGGGGGTGGAAAATCATAAAAATTAGTTATTAGTGAATTCAAACATGCCAA
>DWDX01005547.1:0-10440 GCA_018245675.1 Agara michaeli | reverse complement strand
GGGACTTAAACGTAACTGGTGAATTGTGGGGGTGTACTACACTCATCTGCCTACCCCTTAGGGGATTACAGGCGTGACGTAATTAATTTGGTTCTTATTTAATCGGTAAATGTCTTGTGTGATATAGAGTGCTGTTTCCGCCTCAAGTATCCTGGATGGTTTTGGAGATGGACCCGCGCAGTCTTACGTCGCAACAAGAAGACAGCCTCACCATATATGCGGTGGCCGGCGCACCCAAACACAAATGCCATTGCACTAATGAGATTCGCATTGCCGACCCACCCTTCCGAAAGGTATACAAGGTAGAAATCATTGGACATTCATTCATTAACAATACTTAGTTTCATGCGTAACAAAGTAACAATGATAACGTAAGGTAAACTCTTGCAGTTCCTGCTAATTTATGTGTTTTATGTACAAATATCCCCGCCATGTATGCACCCTGCCATTTGTTCACCTTCATTCATGCTGACATTATAGTTGTAACGTTAATATCAGTAATCGATCAATCACAGTTTACTTTGAGTACGACTGAAGGAGGACAGTTATGTCAGAGAAATATATAATAAAATGATAATTGTATGTTTTATATCTGCCAATGCTTTTGTCAGTCCCTTTGAATGTTGTATGCATATTTGCTGCCAGGAATTGACAGATACACGGTGTTATAGTATACATAACAATGTGCCAGTGCATGCAGGTACAAATGTTAAATTACATGACAAGAAATCGAGGCTTTAGCAATGTTGTACTGGATGTGAACGAGATTGAAATGTCTGGGTGATATAACGATTTATATGTTTTGCATCAGCGCCTGATACAACTGACTTCGGAATCGGGCGAAGTGGAAGAGCTGGAAGACGCAAATTCGGACGCACCTTGCACGCATTACAACTGCACATACGTCAGCGTCACTCCCAGGCTGTCTAATGTGTGAGTTTACTTAACATATGTATGCTATAACTGTTAAGTAAATAAGAGTAACAACTCTCTTCCGTCTCTTGTCTCCCGACGTGGCGACGCTCATCTAAAAAATATTAATAGGTGCTTTTAAAGAAGTTACTGACGGTCAAAAGAGAAATTGTTTTTGTTCACTTTTTACTCTCTTATTTGTAATAATAATAACAATACACTTTATTGTATACCACAGTGAAAATAGACCATTCGTTATACAAAGGAAAATATATAACAGAGCATACAAAAAGCTGTCTTATTGCTTAAAGCGATCTCTACCAGACAACTTTTAGTCGATGGACAGAAATAGAAGATAGAGAGGGTGTCAGGTGTCTCTTTTTTGTGTCAGGGGTTGCAGAAACTTTTTTTTTTAATTAACATTTATTATGTATTCGCATCTTTGTTTTAGGCATAACGCCTGGCCAAAACAGTCGCTGCTGGTGCCCGGCAATGAGGTCATATTCTCTCTGGAGACTGCTACTGATTATTTAACTGATTACAATAAGCCAATCAAGTAAGTTTATTATTTATATTTTTGAAAGATTGATATTGAAATGTATTCAAAATGTTGTGAATGATTCTTTTAATGAGGTTGCATTGTTAAGTATGACAGACAGATTTTGTAGGACAATAATCATGTTATGATATTAAAATGTTAAACGTTGTGTGAAAAACTAGTTTATTATCGTTAATAATTATAACAATTTTCTATTCAGTTAATGATCTTTTTGAAGATGAGTCCATTTGATTGAGATTGAACACATTTTGTGCTGTCATTTACATCGGATAACAAAGTAGACATCAAAGTTACAATGTTCCTTTTCTTTTAAGTGAGGAGGCCCGCTTCGGTTTCCGCTGCCTTTGCGTGGGCTACGAGGACGCGCCGTTCATATCGCAGAAGCAAGGACTCACCTCGCTCGAGATGGAGCTGGTGTACTCGGGCGCGGCGTGCGCTTCGCGACTCCTCGCACCCGATGTGGAAATACCGGCCTTACAATTTTGTAAGTAATGTTATCGTCTCTATTAATTATCACATTCGTTTATCTTTAAGCGAGCGAGCAGGCGGCGGTAAAAAGTGGCCGCCTCTCTTGGATCGTAACACTCCAAGTGTTGATTTAGTCACTATATTCAAATTGATCGATTGATATATAAAGCATACAAAGGTTGTCAAGCAAATAGACATTTTTAATAGATCACTGTTTCAGTCATTTTGATATTATATAATGCTTATGATTTCAACATTTCATATTATCATACACCTAAGAAAGATGTATTGTTATACATCTTGTACAGTAATGTCACATACTATGTTAGTATGTGACATTACTACCGGTCTACTAAATGAAAGTCGGTTATCTTTAAATTTACAATTCGCTTAGTTAATTTTGTATGATGTTGTTAAACACAGTGGCTACTTTCCGAGTAATTTTATACTTAATTATCTGTATGTCTTGTTCGGTTTCACACAAATCGAGGCGATGAACAGTTTTTTCTTAATGACTTCCGAATTCTCCTGTAACAACTACTTACTATCAGATGTTAGTTAATAACTTTGGTAAAGTATCAATGCCTGATCCATTGGAACATATAAAATATTTATCAGTGAAATTAATATCACATTATGTGTTGCATAGCATTGTCATATGGATTGTGTGACTCTTGTGATGTGCGTGTCATTTGTTTGTAAAGTGTGAGTGTCACGGTGCGATCGTGACGGGCATTTGATCCGTCAACGCGCAGGTGTTCATTTCAAAATTCTATTGTGCTACTACGAATGAAATGAATCATTCGCGCTGAACGTAAACAGTTTATATTTTACACTTCCGCCCCGTTGTTCCGGCCGAGCGCGCGCTGTTTGAACAGATTGAACGGTGTATTTAATAATATCGAGAAAATTTGCTGCCAGCGAGCGCTTGCCTCATGCGCGAAAACTTACGTTGATCTTTGATTACACACTCGCAGCGAACGAACATGCAGACCCGCTGGTGATGTTCTCATATCGGATGATCGAAATACCAAGTACGATACGCCCGTTACACTGATTACAATGGCGATATGACACCCGCGGATTCATTTACATGGCTATTCTAAACCTGTTTGCTTTTGTTTCGACTCGCAAGCAACGTATACGGACGTTCCATATAAATAATGCTTCGTTTCGATTGTCTAGCAACGATAATGGATTTGCAATTGAGCTCGGACGGCGCCGGCGCTGGTGAATCGGACAGCGGCGAGGAGAACGACGCGTTGTTGCTCGCCCGCGGCCTCGAGCTTTCGTCGCCGCCCACCGTGCACCACGTACTGGACGGCCTGCCCCTCATGCGGTGAGTGATACGCAACGTAGAGTCAGATTGAAACGCGTGCGGATTCGTTTTGACCCTTTTAGGTTTTTCTTTTATTAAATACGTCTTACTAGACGCCGTTAGATAGACATTGCCAAGTTAACAAGTTGGGACGCTAAGATAGTAGGGATACTTTTTTTTTCAGCTTTAATTAATTCCGTCATTAAACGTTTTACGTACGTTATTAAATGAAGAGGATTTTCGTAACATATTTTTTTTATTTTCAAATTAGTTATAGACAATTGTAAAAGAAATCCTTTGTAAAATCAAAAATATCGGGGTGGAAAATTTTTTGCTTTTTTGATTGGCAATAAAAAAAATGTCGCAACTGATTCAAACATGTTCTGTATTTGAAAACGAAATGCAACAGACATGTGCAACTACTGGTAAGAAGGTGCACAGCATAGGTGTAACGAAAATCTCGCAATTTCTTATTAGTAGTAATATAAACGATTTCACAAGGTAATTGTTTCATCATAAGACAACAATCATGGTTACTCTATTCTATTCTACACATGACATTTAACAGGACATAACTCGTTAAACAATTACAAGTTCCAAACGACACCATTTGTACACGTAACGACAAATTTCCGTCACGTCAAAACGCTGATACAGTAAACACTACAACTACACATTCCCGATACAATATTTGTTGATAACACAACGATTCGATCACTGATAACACATCACTTGTTTGGTCTGTTGTAATTTGAATAAACGTTGCGTTAGTGTACTACGACATTCACTGACATTGATACTTTTGTCACGCTTATATGATATCACGCACATTAACATCACACTATCAGTTGCATACATTTTTACAGGATATTAAACTTTTTGCCAGAGCGACGATGTGATACGAGCATCGAGTATAGTTGAAACATTTTTTTTTTAACGAAACGAGAAAGGAAATCCGCTGGAATTGTTAGATAAAAAGTTTGACGCACCACTGGTATAACACCAGTATAACAAAAATCGGTTTATGAATATCATATATATACGATTCTATCCGTTTATCCCTATTCTATATAGGATAGGATAGGATGCATGACAAGATGGTCTGTTCTAACTTGTCTAAATTGTCAGTGTTGTCTTTCTCCTGCTTGTAGTTTAGACAGCATTATGTTTGCATTTGTTTTTATTATCACTAGGCCATTTATTACAGGCATGCCAATAACTCCTTAGTGTTGTACATATTTTTCATCAATACCTACGTATACATAGAAATAAATAAAATTGTATTTTGTTCTGTCCGTGATATCAAAACATGTAACTATGTTTTCTCAAGTGCTTATAGTTCTTTACATGATACCAAGACAGACGCTCAGTGTATGTGTGAAATAGCCAACAGATTTTTTTTTCAATCTGATACACTTATGCCGAAAATATTTAGGGTATCGGAGTGAAAATCGAGAGACTCTTAAAAATTAATTATAATTGGAATTTTCTTAGAATTTTAATTAACTGATGCGTATCTGGACTAGTCAAAAACTACTGGACGGATTTGTAGAAAATATTTGTGCACAGACTGACTATAAACTTGATTAATATAGGATTTTTTCTCCCGACGTTCCCACGGGATCGGAATCTACGCGGGGCATGGCTGACACATAATATATATGTGTGTGCCTTACCGTTTCAATATAAATTGTAATGTAACAATTGGCTGTGTACTGTTACGTTGTTCGTGAATAATATACGATACAAGTAACAATAAAGCTATCTGACATGGTTATGTTTTTCTAAAATAAGTAATAAGAACAAGATTGATAAATAGACAAGCAATGGTAATCATCGGAAACGAAATGTACAGACATATTAATTTCGCAAGACTTTCGTAAGCAGTTCACCGTGTCTCCTAAGCATTTAGCTTTTACCAAAACTGAGATGAATTTATGTGATTAGTATGCCATATCAGAAGGAAGGTAAGTAATATTGTTACAGATCTTGATGGAGGACGATGCAGAAACGCCGAGGGAAGATTAGACAATTTCATTTAGCGTGTCTTTATTGGATATTATTATATGTATTATTTTATAAATGTTTAGGTACATGTTTCATTAGCAGGAAGACAGTAAACGTGCTGCAGTAGCGCAGTTATTGTATCAGAATACAAACTAATGCAGTTTAGATTTAATGCTTTATACGCAGCGTGATTTAGTGGTGAAGATCTATCGGCGATATCTCGAGCCACTCAAGTAAAAGGTCAAGATCTCGACGCCGTTGCATTGGTCTCGTGTTTGCTGATGCTAATTGTGTTACAGTAGAATCACAACAGCGCTATATCTGGCAGTAAACTGATTGCTAACATTGTTAAACTGTGACTGGGCACAAACCTATAATTCAATAAGTGAGAGTTAACTATAACATACACTTGGAAGTGCATAGGCTACAAAATCCCTCTTGCTGTATTTGAGATCAATGAGAAGTTAAATTATGTCGCTGCGTCAGAATCTATCCTGAATATTTATTTCTGACACGTAGTATGTAGTAGTAGACACGAACGACCGGTCTCATTGCTACATTTAGAACGGGCCTATATTTTCAACTGCGCTTTATCAATGCGGATTAGGTGCTCAAATTTACACTAAGTTCATAAAATAGACTGAATTAAGTAATGTATGTACATACATACGTATGGTTGTTTGGTTTTCGCATAGCTAAGATTGTTTGTACAATTGCCGCAGCGAGCTTGAAGGTAATGTGAGAAATTTTAATTACAGTAAAATTCGCGAATACATGTGCATTCACAATTTTCTTATCATATTTTGTCCCACAATCTCGATTTAGGATAATTTATTGGTTTCCTTTGTAATCCTTGTGTGCGGCGTACGTTTTTTGAGTTACTTACGTCAGTGTTAATAGTGTTAAATGATCGTGCAGTGTTAAAAGGTTTTCATCTAAGATCAATCACGAGCGTGTAAGCACTAGTACGGAATGAAATGAAATAACACCAGTGTGACGTATTTCTTTACTAGGAAAGAAACCAAAGGCGTAAAATCTTTCCAATACAATGAGACGTTACATTCATTGTGCCTTAAACATTTTAGTATAGCAATAATTAATAGAGGATATAGTGTAGTCATCATAATTTATTTCGCGAAGCATGATGTAAATTTATTAAATTCATTATGATATCGCTACTTATAGTTAAATTATAGATATTAAATTAGTTAGCAACACATTAAGCAAATGCACTTTGCTAACGCGCTACAAAACGAAAGTTACTTTTATAACATAAATACCGACAAAAACTTCAGACTTACTGGCTTACATCTCGCTAGTTATAGTAACAGGCTGGCATGGCAAATTTTTCGAATCAATCAAACTCACGGAAAATTATTTGTACTTTAATTTTACTTAAAAACTTATTTTTATTAATTTAATGCGACAATGTAACATGATAATTTCGCTTTATGAACCTGCATAATACTGATTACGTTTATAACTTAAGTTGGCACAATTGCGACTGACAATATAATGAGGTAGACCACTAACCTATTAAAACAACGTCACTCGTGGAATGTTTCATGTATTTGCACTCGCACACATGGACATGTATACTTTGACACAGGTGAGAACGGTGGCACAAAGATCACTACATTACGAGCAGACTTCGATCATAAGTCAGTGGTGAGAAGCTCTGCTCTTTCAACCACTATGTGGAATTCCGTCTCCCTGTATGTCTTTCCATCTGGTAGCACGATTTGCATCTTTTTCTTTTTCTCATTTTCTCGCCGTACTATGAAGTATATTGCAATCGCGGCACCAGTGATTACAATTAGAATGCCCACTACTACAAAAATCCAGAAGTTCTGCTTGAACGAACCACACCTGCTGTCGACGTACGTCGGCAGAGACATATAATGCCCCTCGAGAGCATACCAACATGTTATTATTCCGCCTTGTTCACTCAACACTTGCCGCCATTCGTCGGCGAGCTCACATGTGCATGTCACGTTGAGGTTTAGTCCGTCCACGCGTAATGTTACCGAAGTTCGATTGTGCATCAGTGATGACGGCGTGAAATTCGTGACGGTGTTGTTATCGATGAGAAGCTCTTGTCTTCCCATTGCTGAAATAATTTCCATTTCAACCGAGAATCCGAAGAACGCTCCTTTGCTCACGGTTGTAACTGTATTATTTCTAAAGGTCACGGGCCCTCTCGTCGTAATGTGGAATGCGTCCCCATCTAATGTTACTATATTATTATTCTCTATTAAAACTCTCTTTGGTGAACTGACAAGAAATGTCAAACTAGACAAATATTTAACGGTGACTCCCTCCATTCGGAACAGATTAGTCACTTCTACATCCGACAAAAACCTGCTCGGCAACGTTTTCATGACGCCACCGCGCAACAAGAAATTTAAGGTCGTAAACTTCTTGAATGCTTGTATTTCTATGTTATCGAAAACATTGTTTGTAAGCTCCACGTTCTTAACGCCGGTAAGACTGGAGAACGCGAACGGTTTGAGGCTATTTATCGTACTGTCGCTTATTACAATATCGTTGACGCGTCCTTGGATCGCATGTGATGAAATTTCATTTATCGTACTCTTGTTAATTGTTATTCTAATACCGGGATTCATATCACTGTCACGAGTGAAAGGTGACCATGCTAGTGCACGTTCGTTTATAACCACATGGCTTACATTTCTAATTTCTATTGCCCGTAAATGAATTAGACTTCTCACAGAGTCTTGAAGAAAGTATACCCTCGAGCATCCATCAATAATGATGCCCGTGGCTGTTGAAGGTATCCTGTACGCACCGTCAGGCCTTAGGGTCACCTCCTGGGAACGAATATTACATAATGTGTAATAAGATTTTGGGACCACAATTTCAGTACATGTAGGTATTACGTCACTTCAACGGATGCGTAGGATGTAAAGGCCAATTCGAACTGAGTCAAAAGACATTTAATCTTGGACTTATGAAATTTATAAGTCTTGTGACCAACCTTAGATATTGAGATGAATACTACCATGTAAGGAAAATTGATTTATATACTAGAACCTGTTTAAAAAAATGTCTCACGAACATAATTGAAAAGAATGAGTCCGTACTTATTTATTGACAGGTATTGGATATACGTTCATGTAACATACACACAGGTATATAATATCGCAAAGTTTTACAGTTTTAGAACTTATCAATCATTTTTAACGATCTACAAAGACCGTATATTTGAATTAATCGATGGCTTGTTGACATCGTTACACGTCTTCATGTTATAATCTCGGCCATATTTCAAAAAGAGTTTGTTTACTTACTCACGCAATATACCTAATAACAATAATGGAAATATATAATCCGATATTTGAAAGTTCTAGAATGTTGATCCCATAAAATGTTGTGATTACGATCCCACTTACAGTGGTAACTTCTGTTCCGAAATAAAACCGGCCTTTTTCCGCTTCAAAAAGCTATAACCCTTATCGATCATTAGATTCATCAGTTATATAATAATATGAATTACCTTAAAATCCTGTGTACAGCTGCAAATGACTCTCGTGAAAGAATCACAACGGCACGCCTCGTCCTCGCAGATCGTGGGCGTGATGCCCTGCGCCAAGGAGCGTGCGTGCAGCGCCAACAGTATCAGCCACCACGTTGCCCAACGCATGCTCGGCTGCTATGTGATTCACGTCACCATTTCATATGATTATTTCATCTAGAACAATGTAGAATGTACTTTACCGATCCTTATCGAAGTACGTAAAATGGAATACACGAAATAACGTCAGCTATTGTCTTCCTGTTTCTGTCTGTTACTCCCGTTCTACATAATTGTCACAGAATTCCCTGTCGCAGTTTGTTTTCAAGTACATACAAATTGAAGTATAATTTCTAGTGTGTTCACACATGCATAAACTTGCTGTAATTCCACAGATTTGTATTTAAGCGGTGCTCGTGACAGGGTGAAATAACATATAATTTCATCACCAAGTAGCGATGCAATTTCATATTGTATCTTATCACTAATACATAAGCGATCAATTATATGGAATCATACTAGTGAAAATGGCGAAACTCAAGTTTTAATTAAATATGATTGTAACGTATTAGATACTAAGATGATAAAACGCATTTAAGCAGAAGATAACTATTTGAGTTCGTTATCTAACTTTTTTATCTTAACAAATGTGTTTATTATACTAATGATCCATCGATATTAAACTCTTAAATCTAATAGGTGAAGACAATACGAACCAATGTAACAGGCAAAACACTACAAATAATTATAAATTATTTTCACCTACCTGTGTTTGTCGATAGTATTGTGCCTGTTATAGGAATATCAGTAAAAATATGACAAATTTACACTTTAAATGTAGCACTGATTTTATAATTATCGCGGAAAGGGAACAAAGCAAATGAAACAATATATTTCTTTCAAATAATTTTTCTGAAAGCTGGCGTTCACGAGACAGTCATTTATCGATGTGAGTCAACTCAGTATAGTCTGTTATCGAGTCTCGTTATCAGATAGCTACATATGTAGGTGCTGGTCGTCGTACGTACCGCTCCGAAGTAACTCATGCCTGTGTGAATTTAGCAAGGCTATCGGAATAGATAGCGCACTCTTTCAGATATTCACTGTGATGATAACCTCTATTTTTGTTTTTAATTAATTCCTTCATTTAGGCAGACACAATCTGAATTCTCCGACAGTCTCTCGAGAAATATATTTGGAAGTTTTGACTTACTTCTATTTTTTGTCGGTGAAAACAGGAATGTTTCGTCAGTGGTATGCTTTTGAGTAATGTTAAAATACAGAATGAGGTAAAAATAACATAAAATTAGACTTGAACCGGTACGTAAATAAAATTAGTCATTCACGATATGGTCTGATAAATTTTGATTCCTAAGTTATTTCACCGGCATTGTAGGACATAATACAACGTAGAACCTCACATTATAAATAACACGGTTCTGCTGTCCGTCATGGAGTAGTGCGTCATGTATCACATCCAGATCTGAAGAAGCTCGGTGATTCATGCTATGCTAACGTGCATTGCCTACCTACGAGTAAACAACTTTTGGAAATTTGCCCGCGTCCAGATCATATTAGAATTTCTTATAAACAACTAGCTGACCCGGCAAACGTTGTATTGCCATATAAATAATTTCCTAG
>DWDX01005546.1:0-10440 GCA_018245675.1 Agara michaeli | reverse complement strand
GGAAAAAAGTCAAAACACCTATATTATTATGTATATTTAATCGTTCTGAAATTGTAAATGCAATTAGTTTCCAACACATAAATTCTTTCACCCTGAAACTATCAGCGATAACGATATTCATTTCGACAAACTAACTTATCGTAATAATTAATACCATGCGCTTGAGATAGTAAATCAATATACATTTGTATACAGAATATAAGATATTTTTTCATAGCGAGATAAAATCAATAGTAACAGCTAAGTAGGCACTTGACTAGCAAACAAGATACAATTGGTTGGGCCTTGTAACAATCTGTGCGATTTGTTGGGAATATTACCTACATCGCTGAATATTATTGATAAGTGCTAACAAGAACTGTGTTGAATGCTACCATTTAAGTGTAAAACAAACAAACAAACAATTGACAATCATTGAGCAGAGAATGATCATTGACAATTGTGTCATCTAATCGTCCTTTGTGCATGTCATTAGAGTTTGTGTAATGACGTAACGTTAACGCAAATGCTGCACGGCAACTAGGAGGGAATTCCATTATGCGTTAGGTACGCCCTTGTATCCCTTAGTTAAAATGTTAATGAGTATTAAATAAAATAATTAGTAAGCAGTGATAGCCTGGTGGTTTGAAATTCAGCCTCACACTCCGGGGGTCTGGGTTCGATCCTGGCACGCACTTCTGATTTACTACGTGCGTTTTATAAGTAACATTTAAATATCACTTGCTGTAACGATGAAGGAAAACACCGTGAGGAAACCTGCACACCTTAGAGATGTTATAAATTATATAATATTTTCTCAGGTGTGTGTAGTTTACCAATCTGCACTTGGCCAGCGTGGTGGACTATGGCCTAAATCCCTTTCACCTTCCCTTGCACCAACAAAAGGGTTGAAAAAATAATTAACATTCACCTTTCGTGTTCATGACATACTCCTTCAATTTTCATTCTTAAAGTCTCAGCCAACAACTTCTGCCATCTCTATCCATCTCGTACAATTTTTAGTATAACAATTAAAGATAAGTGGACAGACTCACCGCCTTCTTATTTTCTTTAATCAAATATTCAATGAACAGCGTGCGACTTCAGAGTTTCCATCGATCCATTCGTTTTAGTGTTGATGTTCTCACGCAAACAAGAAATATTGTGTTCGCTACTGCGTCATCTGCAAGGAGAAAAAACGGAACTATATAACATTAAGGTTATGTTTACAAATATGTATTCGCACACAACAAGTTGTATGAAGAACACCGAACCACCCCTGTCGACTTGTATGACCTACAAATTAGTTTCCTATATATAGCACAGATCAGATCGGATATATTAACGGTACACAGATTGGTACACTAAAACCATACACGTCTAGTTACGTATTAACGATATCACCCCGACAACGCTACGAGCTTCTACAATGAGCTTCTACGTACAATCTGTCCGCATTCTCAAGTTTATATTTAATAACCACCCCCAACGCCCTGCGCCCCTGCTCCGTAGCTGTTTTATTATTTTCTATTTTGAACAATTAAAAAAATAATTTAGATAAAGTGAAAAATTATTACTTGTATAAAAATGTAGTCATCGCTATTGGTCCATTTAAATTGTTATAGATTAGATTTTCAATTTTATAATATCAGTATTTCTGATGGCAACTTCGTTACGAACACTCATCCCCTTCGTAGTTTCGAGGGCTACCAACAGATGTCGACGTGATAGAAGCTGAATCACGCTAACGAGTGTACTCTGAGATTCCTATATAAAGGCCAAAATTGAAATATTACGTCGAGCATTTAACTGAGCTGAGTCTGAGTGCCTAAAGCCTGCGAAGGTGGAAGTGTACAAAGACGCAAATCTATTTTTGAATACGGTGCAAAACAAGCACTGTTTATAAAACTGACATCTTATTCCCGCACCTTGTCGGCAGTATACTACAGTATACATAAAGACTGCATGTGTGGTAGTTATCGTTATCGCCAATCGCGTCAAACGAAGCTTCAGTGGAGTAGCCTGCAGGTCCTCCGTAGCCGCCAGAGAGACCCTTGTTCAACATTGGGGCGTAAAAATGATTACAGCCTACTGAGACTTTAACCATTCTGGTTCTAAAAGAAACTGTAAATCCAATAGTAAATCTATTAATGGGTTGAAATAAAAAAAAAATGTTTCTAATCAATTTTTTTTATTCTTCGTTCCTCGTCAAAAGAGAAATTATAATTACGAACATACACTGCTAGAAAACCTAGGCGTGGTAATTTCAATCGTGCAAATGGTGATAACGAAGAAAGCTTCGGCACATTTCCTGTATTTATTTCTTATTCTCATACGAAATCAATACCTAGACTAAGCAATGCTGTTATTCCACACAGATGCAACACGGACAAAAGCAAATATTCAGCCAATCATTCTGTTACTTTTAATTATGTAGCTGTAATTTTAAAAAAAAATTGCGCTTTATTCATTTATTATTTGTGAAAAGTTTTGTTAATAAGTTTAATTGGTTCACATTGCCCGTTGTAGTTAACAATAAATGAATAAATCAAACTGGGAATAATTAATTTTTTTGCAATAATCTAATTTGACATATCGTTAGTAATTAATTGGACCTTTTATGTGGGGGTAACTTAGGAATTGATTATAATATCGACAAATGATTTAATTCTTGCTTGAGCCATTTGCAGCCTGCTTTCCATTTTGAGCCATACTGGGATCTCCTTTCGTCTCTCAGCTCCGCCAAGAATCCGTTCATAAATCTGTATCACCGTTTATAAATTCTTTACAGATTGTTATGTGCGATTGAAACGTGTAAACTTTGTGAAACGAATATTAAAAATAGATGGTCTTCAATCCGGTATTTGACCTTTTGGATGAAAATATTCTCGCATTCGAAGAGACTAATGTACTGCAAGTGCCAGTTTTTCCACACAGGCGTCAGTTGCCGCTTAGTTTTCTAATAGACGGCTTAAAAGCGCAATATATTTTAATGAATAGTTTAAATAGTTAATGAATATCTAATAAACGTTTTGCTGTTATTTTGAACGTAATAATTACATTTAATGTATTCGTACGGTAAATGATAAAAAATTGTATGAAAAATGTACAGCGCACCTATCGTGCGTAAAAGGAACTAATTTTGCGTGCACGAACCATACTTCCGATTTTCTAGCGGCTAAGTTAACGTAAACGTAAATGTAAATTCCGCGTTTTGTATTAACAGTGACTTTTGTATGGTGAATTCGATAGTACTTCGTGCTGCCGACTTAATGTAAATGTGATGTAAAGGTATCGAATTCTAGATACCTTTACATTCGTAACTCTGGTAAAGTTCGTGCTCGCACTACTAAAGAAAAAAATTCCCAGTGTTGTAAATAAAATTACTTTATTGCCATTACGTAAATAGTAAAAGAAAAGTAGAAATATAAAAAAAGTTACATGTAAAATTAGGTAAAAAGCTCAACTTTAGCAGACAGGAGACAAGCATTCCACGCAGCACTGTTTTTCGGACACCTTCAACCACAAGGCAGATATCATTCATCATCTTCATTTCAGCCCAAAGAAGTCCACTGCTGGACATAGACCTCCCCCAAATATAGTCATGACTCACGGTCTTGTGCTTTTTGGTCTTGTGATCGACCGGTTCCCCACGGCTCTGACTAGCATGCTGTCCATCTAGCAGTCGGCCAGCTTACACTGCGTCGTCCGGTAAGTGGTCGCCACTCGAGAATCGTTTTGTCCCAACGACCATCGATTCTTCGGTCTGTAGGGCCTGTCCGTTGCCACTTCAGTCTGCTAATTTGAAGAGCAATGTCGGTCACTTTCGTTCTTCTGCGAATTTCTTCATTTCTAATTCTATCCCGCCGAGAAATTCCAAGCAGTGCTCCATGAGTAGAAGAGAAGATAAGATAAGAGAGCTGATAAGGCGATGGAAGAAGCCAATTGAAAGAGGCCACATTTTGTATCCGTAAGTCATCACTGGCAACACGCACTGGTTGTATATTTTAGTCTTCAAAGACTAGAATACTGGACAAGAAAATATTCCTAAGTTTCCCAAACGCTGCCCAGCCGAGCTGCATTCGTCGATTGACCTCTCTCTCTCGAAGTTGAACTTACCGAATTGGATAATTTGGCCTACTTAGATATAAACCTAAGACATAAGATATACGAAGGTGGACATAAGAGAAAATATAATTGCCTTATCAATTTCACAGTTTGAAGTTATTCTCGATAAACCAACCTTAGAAAATACTCCATCGTAGTTAATTCCTATTTGGTCGCATTCTGGTCTACGCTAAATCCGGCATCTGAAACTGGCCAGATGTTGTTCAGTTTGAGAGGCGTTTTGCACGCGTTCCAACTGTTTCTTACATCGAATTGTTTACTGTGATACTATCAGTCTTCATTGCTCTTTGCCAAAAGCGAGGACACTAACGATATGTCAATTTCTTGTATTGCGTTCTAATTTAGAGAGCTTAAAGATAGATGGAAATATACAGCGCAATGTAAAACTAGCTTCCGGTTTTTATCATTAGCATATGAAATGACAAGTCTTGCATTTCAACATATAACGATCGATCCTCACAGTATTTATGAACATCCACAAAAAAACGAATTCGTCAAATCCTTCCTAGTCGGTGTAGAATGTTGCTCGGTTATTTTGAGGTATATAAAATAAATAAATACTTATAAAATAACACCTATAGAACATGTGTTCTACACTACAAATATAAAATACACAAAATAAAAAATCATGCACACCCAATATAAAAATGATAAGAAAAAAAAATTATTTACATCCACCAAAATGTCATAGTTTCCTTCTTGGGTTGTGCCACTTGGCACGCTACTCCTTGAATACTAAATGGCGCTAGAACCAATTCGGAGTCACTCTACGCTACGCTAATTCAGAATTACTTTCTGTAAAGAAATTAAGATGTTTAAAGCAGACTATCCCTGACGGACAGCCCCCATATTTTATACTAAGAAAAAATTAGATACTTAATACATTGTTACCGAAGTGCTAGGAGATAGAAACGCTCGTAGGCCTGTCGCAGTAGCATGTTGCAGGTAATTTGATATTTGTGTAAACAGAGTGTTTAAAAACTTTTCAAACCTTTTAAGAAGTTAATAAGATCAGTCATCGTCGTCAATACTTTTATCGTTCTGCAGTTGACAACGGTCTCTACTCAGAATGACAAGGGACATAGCCATAATCAACCACGATGGCCAAGTACAAGAGAAGCGATAAAGTGTAGCAGTATAGAAAGATTTAAAATTATTAATATTTGCAAATTCAAATTCATTTATTGTGGAAATGATTGACAATTTTACAGATGTAAATTGTAATGTACAAACTCTCTAACCTCCTAAGCCGGCATTCAATAATAATAAAAACTTTTCTCAACGAAGATTTAAAAGGTATAAATTCTGCGCAAAGTATTTGAGCAACCAACTTTTCTGCTATGAAGTTTAAAACGCAGCTTTGCATTTGTTTCACTTAAATTGGCTTCTGCTAAAAGCCTTCATAGAACTAGTCGCCATTATTGGCAATTTGCGAAATACACGTTAAGTTTCCATAAAAGATTTATAGCAGCGCCTTAATCAATCATTTATTTGGTAACAGGGATATAATACTCGTATACTTCGGTGCTGCAATATTACGCAATTTTACATTAACTTGACAGCCCTTGCAGATCGAGTACATAAAAGTAGCTGTATACATTTAGCAAATATTATACATTTACAAAATGTTTCTGAGTTATGTGAAATCTGCCAATCCGGACTTGGACAGCATGGTAGACGATGGCCTGAAACCCTCTCACCACGAAAGGAGGCCCGTGTTGGTTCACATCACTATTTTATCAATGGTAATAGTGATTTCGTTCAACATTGTTTGTATAGTCTACAATCTTGAACTTACCGGCATTAAGAAAAATAACGTTGTCTCAAACAAAACCTAACTTAACCTCAAACTATCCTTCGGACTCTCAATTTTCCACTCCATCGCATTTCCACGCATGCGCTGTAAATGACTTCTACAACCTATCCAGCGATTGTGTTTATCCTCATATCGGCCCATTAGCTCAGTCGGTTAGAGCATCGTGCTAATAACGCGAAGGTCGCGGGTTCGATCCCCACATGGGCCAATATATTTTTTATAATACTTTTTCAATGACATCTTTACACAAGCATTTGGTATGCCCATATTCGAGCGTGTTATCACAATAAATCATGTGTGAAATAGGAAGAAGCCGACTGAAGACTTTATTTACATATCTAATATTATACGGATATGCACATGCATATGTATAAACATTTACTAATTATTCTTATATTGAGTCGTTTTAAAGAATATCTTTTCAAAGGATTATCGCTTATGTGTCATTGTAGCATACTCGTAGTTTTGCACGAACGGCTGGCCTCTATGTCCATATAAGATCAAATAATTAAAAATGTCCGAATTTAGGTTAAAACTCATGTGTATTCTATTTTAAAATAATGGCTCGATATTATCATAGTAAATTATTGATTTTTAAAACGTTTGATAGTTATGTAAATATGACAAGGCCTGAGGAGAGGACGCGGGTTGCGGAATGGCCAGTGGCCGAGGTAGATGTTGCCGGTTCGATCCGGTTTCCTTTAGTGTCTTAGGGTGAATGCACACTAATGCCCAATTGCACTTGTCTACTTATTTGTACATATATATAATATGCATATATACTCTTGCTGGATTATTACTGGTCTCGCGTACGGCAACATCTTCATGCCTGAGCACCCTCTATTTTCATTATTAAATACGAAAATTTTATACTTTCCTTAACAGTAAAACATTTCTTACATAATAACAACATGCCATCACGCCAGGTCCCGAACGGGGTAAGCAGAAAGCACCGACAACATTTATTATATCTCACTGTTTTTCTCATATTAGTAAGAATCCAGTTATATATATTTATATATATATATATATATATATATAATGATTATATAATTTCAGTTCCTCAGATTCTTCTTTAGCTTTGATTGAAATAGAATTTGGTGTTGAAAGTAATTCAATAACTTGAAAATATAGCATATTAAATTGAAAACACTGTTTAAAAAGGAAATTTAAATATTTATTACAGATTATTACCAAGTTTATAAAACCATCTGCTATATAATTTAATTAATTGTTAGTGTATTCATGTTTGTGAAATGTAGGTACAACATATAAGAAAAATAGTTGTCTCTTAATTTTAAATATACTACCCATTATACCTACGCTGCCATCTACCGTTTTTTATGGTGTTGTTCATAGTTTTTTAAAGCAAATATATGTAGGTAGATACATGTATGTCCGAACAGTCGGCAATTTTGGAGTCATTCCAAATATTCCGCGGCAGTATATTTGGATATTAGTAACCCTGACGTCCTTCTACTCTATAGTGTTATATGTCATGTTCAA
Organism: Agara michaeli; assembly: GCA_018245675.1. Lineage (NCBI taxonomy): Eukaryota > Metazoa > Arthropoda > Insecta > Lepidoptera > Hesperiidae > Agara > Agara michaeli. The sequence continues at coordinate 3,011 of DWDX01005546.1, read as the reverse complement.
TTTCAAGTTTATTTATTAGCTCGCACCGAACATCCATGCTTATGGGATCTTGAATTGGAGCGCTTCCAGAAAGTTCTTCAGATGATTATTAGCTAATACGGTACGGTTGTGCAGACGCAATATCTCACAAAACCAGCTTTATTACCCAATTAGTTGAGGTGAAATGGGTGTTGTTATTGAAATCTAAGAAGTTTTTCCGCGCGTATGAACTTAAAAAATTCCTTGACGAAGTGCAATAGATTAGTATCATTGGGAAAGTACCGACCGTGTAGATTATGATTAACTAGAGTGTTTATGTGCTGGCTAGCGGGTAATTGATATGATTTATCTGCTGTGACTCGAGTACAATCAATAATTTTGTTACCTGTTTATTTAACTAAGTAACAATCCGAATGTATTTAAGTACTCTATACTAGATTTGTATTTATAGCGTTTGTGACCTAAGCGGTATCTTTAAAGATCATGTAGTGCGTGTCTTCAGCGGGATCGTGGGTTTATCCAGGTTTAAAAATAATGTCAAAAACGATAATCTGATAACGAATTAAATAATTATTACTATAAAGTAAACCATACAGTAAACGGTTACTATTAGCGAATTAGTGGCACCGTTTTGTAGTAATATGGCCGGGATTTGCGTCAGACACGAGTAATTTGACACTATCTAGATTAGGATTGTTCAGTCTAGATCACATTGAACGTCGCCGACACAGATATTTCGTTTATGTAATAGAAATAGCAATTGAGCCTAAGATATGATCTACTCCTAAACTTGAATCTGATGTAGTAAAATTTTGATGTATGTGTTTTAATTTTCTTTTAAATTGCGTGACTTGCGTGACCATTGTGAAGGCTGATACAATCAATTTAATTTTGTCCCAAAATAGATATTTAAACAACGTCCTTTGATATGACCACGTTGTGATTTGATGCTCAGACCTGACAACATTTATGTTGTGATTTATACTGAAGTATTAAACTTGAGTAATGTTTGCTACAATTTTCTGCCTATTGTCAATAATATCGAATGGAGGTTTTCCACTTTGACGCAATAGTCAGTCATCGTTTTTTATCGGTGTTTATTCAGAGCATATTCAACCGTTACATAAAGAACTAAATTTATTATGGTATTGACGACTAGTATTTCATGTATTTAAGCAGTTGTATATCTATAGATGATAGTGCTGATAGCAGTGATCTAGTGGTTTGAGCCTTCACTCCGGGGGTCTGGGTTCAAACCCTGGCACGCATGTGTGACTATACAAAGTTACGTGCGTTTTGTAACTTAAAATTTAAACATTTGCTATACTGGTGCAGGAAAACATCGTGAGGAAACTGCACGCCTTAAGGATGTTAAAAAGTGTACTAATGATCGCTCCATAGTTTCGTACTATCCGTAAATCACTTTAAGTTGATTCGATTTAGTCATTTCGTTATTGTCGCTACGTAACTCGGTACAAGTTTTTCGTTCACATAATTTATAGGATCTCGTGACTATGAGGACAAATATTTTTGTGATGATTGCGATGAGTATTTGTTTTTCGTTTCACCGTAATATCATCTATACAAATACTCGTAACTATCTATTGAGAATGTATATTTATCAGCTGCTTACTTACGCACAGTATCTGCCTAGTTTGGAATCAAATGACTTTATGACAGTTGATTCAAAATATCAACTCCTATAAGATATCCTACTACTGTATAAATGAATCAGAAGGGTTTTGGAGTTTTGTGACGTTCTCCAAGAAATTAATACCTACACATACGGAAACAAACGAGGGGCAACCATGATGAGATCATCAACATCTTACACGAAAAACTGAGAAAGCAGATTGATTATGACCTTTGCATTAAAGTATCGATTCGAGATGGAAAGCGAGGCTTAACATGTTTGTTGATTACGGTTTATTTAAATATCTACCAACTTCTCCCGAGCTGATTTTTTTTATGAAACTTTACAAAAATATTTACAATAAACCATCTCATCTTATTTCGTTACTTAATTTGTATTCAAATAGACGCGGTAAATATCTACATATCATTGTAATAAAAATATATAAAAACAGTTTTATTGATACAAATTAAAATAGACACTGATGGCAGATGACATTGAGTCCTTGCCGCTGTTCATACGCGTATGTCTCCGTTAAACATAAAAATCCAATTGCACGGAAACGTATCGGGGCGAGGGTCAATTGGTGCTCATATGAAGCATCAGTTCAATAAATAAAACCTTTGTTGCACCGCGAACGGCTCGCAACATACCACAGAAATACTTATATTGTAATCTTCTGGCTTTAATTCAGCGGGCACTATATACATAGATGCGTTTTGATACGTATATTTTTTACATTTAATTTTTAAATGCATTCATCTTCGTTCGTTTATTTAGTAAAAACAAAAATAAGAGCCGTATTTTTTTTTTTAAACTCCGCGTACCTACCTTAGTGTTCTTTATAACCTTCTCTAGGTTGTGTAGTCATCCAACTCACATTTCGCGTGCAGAGTAGTGTATGGTTATGGACCCTATCATTATGTAAACATAACTGCGCCGAATAATAGAATAACCAAAAGGATAACGACGATTTAAGACATTTAACATACATTGCAAGGGATGGTACATAATAAATTTATTTCCTACCGTAACCGGATTCTTCAACGCAGCAGGCTCTGTTATAGATAATCCGGTTATTGACTGATAGCTTTCAATAAGATACGTTATAGATATGTACTATCGTTATTTCGCCAATAGGATATTGCAATATGTTATGAACCATTAAAACCAGCTGAGTCGATGCTATGAATTCTACGTCTATCTATCAAATGAATATAATAAAATTATTGAGTATAGCAATAATTTTCATCTATTGACATCGTAATATTGATTTGTCTGAACAAATTATTTTACCAATTTCAAGGTGTTTGAACTTATGCAAATAATAATAATAAATTCTGGGTGATAGTTTTTTTTATATCAATTCATAAATTAATGACTTTTTAAAATACACATA
>DWDX01005545.1:0-10440 GCA_018245675.1 Agara michaeli | reverse complement strand
TAACTGTCATTTATTGTTTTTGTCTATAGGCCTTCTTTTTCTCCCGGTTGTCAATATGGTGAGTTTCGATGATCAAAAAATAAAATTTATCACTAAAAATCCCAGTGATATGAAAGTGCTGTGAAAGCGTAAAGTGCTTAACGTTTGGAGAATCAATTGAAGAATGTGTTGCATTATTTATTTCAGGGTGTCGACATCAACCATAAACACGATAGGAAGGTACGGCGTACCGAAGTTAAATCTCGGGATGTATACCTGAGATTGCTCGTGAAAGTAAGTATCATTACAACTTCTTATGAGTAAAATCGATTGTAATATGGTCACTAATAGTAAGTTTATTGTTGCGAAAATAAAATAGATCGGTAACGTTGTTGTTTTGACAGCTTTACAGGTACTTGGCGAGACGTACAAATGCGAAATTCAATCAGATAATTCTGCGGCGTTTATTTATGAGCCGCATTAACAGACCGCCGATCTCGCTGTCGCGTTTGGTGCGCCACATGAAAAAGCCTACGCGTGAAGGCCTGATCGCTGTTGTTGTTGGCGCCGTGACCAACGATGTCAGGTTGTACAAGGTGCCCAAGCTGACAGTGGCTGCCCTACATGTGACTGAGAAAGCCCGCGCCCGCATTCTGGCCGCCGGAGGTATGTACAGTGTTCGAAAACAAAGTTATAGGTTATCTTGCATGCACTGTAAAACTTCTATACTATGATAATAATGGGTAAACTTTATTGTGACAATGATGAAAATTTGTGTTCCGCTGTGTTTAGGTTCTGCATTTGTTCATTTCATTATTTCTAGTAAAAACCTTCCATTGGGTTTTAGGACAAGTTGGGTCTATTTAGCCCACCTTACTTATTCATGTTTCATATTCTATGATTTATACACTTGCAGTGTAGTGCATGTGTTGGAGTGAATGCATTTTTATTTAAAGCTCTAATGTCATTGTCGTAAATCAAATTGTTCCTTGATTTTTGATTAATTATGACTTTGACATATTTTGTGTTAGAACTTAGATCCTGCTTCAATAGCTCTCGCTGGACATGCACACACTGCTATAGACTGCCAATCTACAGATGATTATCTTAAGAATTGCCATTATGAATAATTAAGGTTATTTATTTATTTATGAAGTTATTTAGATGGATGTCTAGTCTACTCATATATATTGCTTTAGATTTCAATCTCCTGTACTATGAGAGTAAGGGGTTTAATTTCTTAAGGGGTTAAATTCTGGTAAATGAGTCTTGATTTTGCAAAAACATTTTTATTTGTTTAATTCCATGTGTATTAGTCTTATGCCTTATTTGTTGGCAAGCTACATATTTGTGGTGTTTAATTGTTAAAGCTCAGCTTTGGCTCATCCTTAATAATGCAAATTTTATTCTTTCTGAAATTTCTATGTATATCAGTAACTCCCCAATGAGTTGTTCATTCCCTTTGTTTCTGCCAATCCACTTTGGAAAAGTATGATAGTATGATTAGGCCTGCAAGTAGTTGAGGAGGGACACTGTAGATCCTAGCAGTGAGTGGGATGTAAATAGTTGCAGCCATATTGTCATTTCCTATTTCTATTATCTTTTCTAAGTCTAGTCTTTCCATTTTCAGGAGAGATTTTGACATTTGACCAGCTTGCGCTCCGTGCACCTACTGGGCGCAAGACAGTGTTGATGCAGGGCCGTAGGAACGCCCGCGAGGCGGTACGCCACTTCGGCCCCGCACCGGGTGCTCCACGCTCACACACTAAGCCCTATGTGCGTACAAAGGGACACGAGCGCGCCAGGCCGAGCCGTCGCTCCAACGTTTAAACTTTAATATAAGGAGTACTATCTATTGTTGTCTTTTATTTGATGAAAATTACAATCTTTACATAAGCTATAGAAATTTAATTATATTTATCTTTCCAATACATAGTTATGATAATATTCCTAAAACAGTAGACCTATAATTAGCCCATTGAAAGAGATAAATAATGTTAACAAAGCTTCAGAAGTTTAATGCATGTTTCCATCAATAACATAAATAAAATCAATAAATCATAAGCATCTGGATAAATAGGATTCGGTAAAGTCATAATTAGTTACATTCATACCAACTACAACTTCATATCGTCAATCATAGTATGAGCAATACTGCTATTTACACTATTTCAATATTTTATCACCCATTTTCAACCATTTTGAAGTTATTTGTATCGTTTTCGAATATAAAGGTGTTATTTTTTGCCACACATATCCCAAGCAGGAATGAACTTGAAATTACAACATTGCATAGTTTTATGCTAAATGTAAAATTTAATACCCGCACCCCAGACTATAAATAATGTAAGGACTGGCTGTATATTAAATAAAAACAAACACTACTCGTTTCTCAATAAATAAACATTTTACTCCATTATTGCTTTCTATCACAGATATTATTATACAAATTAATCACAGAAATTGTTTATCCAATACTTCACAAGCAGATCATCTTGTTGAGTTATACCCAGTATTTGTTTCAATTTTACGACAGAGTCGGATGCATATCCAGATGCCTGCACAGCGGATTTCAAAGTTTTTGCCATCCTGAAAATGAGAAATTTATTATGGTTAAGATAATACAACACTACAGACAGTAAAAATCTTCATTATGTTGCTTCAGGATAGAAATATTTAAAACTCTAGTTTAAATAGCCTGCTAAGCTTTAAAATGGCACAAGAATTCTACAAGATAGTGCTGACTGACTTAAAACTGAGTCGTAACTTAGATAAGCCAGCAACATTAGACAGTTTATGAAATTCTGAAGAGCTTCATTACAGCTTTTTTCATTCAACTTACAGCAGTAGGACGTATAATTTATCCATATTTCAACTTACCCCAGCCATTCCAGGCGTAGAGATACAAGATGCTGATTTAGAACTGCATCATTGAATTTTGGGTTGTCCAATGCATTTTCAATCTTAGTCATCAATGTTGGACCTGAACGTACAAATAAAAATTTTGAGTGTATTACATATTTTCTAGTTCATTACACATGGTGCATATAACTATTGCAATTCTTACATTTATTTGGTACAGTACTAGTCCATTGGCAGTGAAAATTACTGTTTTCCGTTTCTTCCAGTACACAAACATTGGACGATGGAGTCACTTGGACATCATCCTTAGCTGGTCGGATGGCTGCAATGTTGTAATAATTCGCACCTGGCAGCAATGTACTTAGGCTCTTAACTATATCATCAGGGTTGATATGCGACGATTTTATTATTATCTAAAATCAAATTCGCCACAAAAGTGTACAGTACAAGCAGATGAAGCAAAGTTGTTTCTGCTTTTTAGATTTCTTCATTATCATGCTATTTAAGTTGAATCAATTTTTTTACATAAACATCTTATTTTGTAATTTCGGCTAATCATTACTTACAAATTATGCAATATAATTGAAAATAGATAGTATAGTTGAGGTACTTACAGTTTGTAAATATAAACTGCATATGAAAAATATGAAACAGTTGCAAAACAATATCATCTAAACTCACTTTTATACCAACTAGGGCACAGTACAGCAAAATTCGAAACACTTGTTTACTGAGCAAGTTTTCCAGGGCCCTCAGCGACGTAACTCCATCATCTCTACTCGTGGAGCAGGCCTTGACATCAAATATGGTGTGTTCTGTCGAGTGATGTTGCAGTTTTTCGAGCAAATCTTGGCTTGTATACATTGTCTCAGTGAAGGTCAGAGCACCGGTTTTTAGCATCCATGTGAAATGGGAATGAAGCCGTTTATATATTTTGTCGTCACCTATAATATTTTCATGGCTATTATTAATTAGTTTTGGTTATATTCACACTGTCGTAGTTTATGACAAAAATGTGTAGGATAATCCTAAATCCTAGACACATGATTCAAAGTCTATTCTGCTTCACCAGTAAATCTTTATCAAACCATTGTAACAGATTAAGGTCTACTCTAAAATATAGGGATTGATGATAAGCTGAAAAAGAAAACATTACACAATTACCTGTCAATTGTGTAAGCGATCTCGACTGGCCAAAATCATTCCTTCCAGTCCTCAATCTCAGAGCTCTTTGAGAGCATATACTCTGCTCTTTATCATACACAGCTTCTGCTAATTCTTGTAATTCTTTAGCTATCTTCTGTAATTCAAAATAGAAACAAAATAATGTCTTGGTTATGACACAAAGGACAATGGAATTTTGTAATGATATTTAACTTTAATTGTTAATATTAAACTTGTCAAAACTTTAACAGGTGCAATATTTAGAACAATCTAAATTAGTTCAGACGTGCCCGTCATTCAGGAATATTTTTTATATCCATATACATATCACCAGCCAGACTACAGTGGGAATTTAATGTACGGGTTGAATTTATATTTATTATCTGTGAAAAAAAGAAATAGGAAAAATATTTCGTTTAATTTTATTTTATTGAGCAAAAGGCTTATGTTGATTTTACCTGCATATGCCCAGATAGTACTGGAGTTATATTAAGTAAGAGCATTTTATCTTTCATTAACACCACAATGGAGAATACTCTCTTCAATCCACGGGCCCTGGTGTCCTTCAGCTGGAAAATGAGACTCAGGACATGTCCCTGTGTATCACTGAAGTATACTACACCACCTTCTTTGCTCCAACTCACCTATAAACAGCATTTAATAAGCATTAATACAATACACCGATAGCTGAGTGGTTTGGATTTCAATCTATGACTGGGGTTCTGGGTTCAAATGCTGACATGCACCACTTATAACAGAAGGTAAGATGTAAGAAAATTGTGTACCAAAGGATCCTTCACAATGTTCTCACTTTCCGTCGCAATTAGGTAATAAGGTTTCATGAAATTAAACAAATTTTAGACTTACTTCACAAGTGATACTACGTAAAGCTGCTTGTCTTAAAAATGCTGTGATATCTGCGTTAGGGACGGATTGTCTGCTGCAAAATATTGTACCGTCGTCATCGCGTGACACTAGTACTGTTTCTGAGCCCAGAGAAGTACACCCATTGCACTGTACCGAACTTTTGGAAGATTCTCTCGTATGACTTTCTTTATCAGTTGTAAATGTACAGAAAACTGGTCGCGGACCATGCGCTTCGCAAAAATGACACAATCCAACGATTGCATTCATAATTTATAAAATTATGCACTGTATTCCTAAGTTAGACATTTAAATTAAAGCAAAAGTGTTACATTATAAGATCTAATAGGTACTACGTTTCATCTATTTGTTCAATTTATTTGACGTATTTAATGTCACTGTCAAATTGAATTTGTCAGATATATTTTTAATACGTCAAAACATTTTACCCAGCCAAGGCTTTTATTGATTCGTTATATAATATTTTATTTAGTAAATAAGTTTTGAATACGAAGCATGGTCATCGTCTCTCATTACACCGTATAAAGGGGAATATACAAAATGACAGAAACTGCTGCGAATAAAACTTCGGTTACTCTTTTACCCCTACTCCAATCTATTGATTAAGCTTTATTGAGAATAAATACATCGACATTAACGAATAGAAAAAATATGTAAGTTGTGTTTTTGGTTATGCATCGCTATATATTTTATTGATTTAGATAGTATCAATATTGTTTGTATTAATTCAGTTTTAAAATATATGGACATTCAGATTTCTTCTTATTTATATCCGAATGAAATATATCTTGCATAATAATCTATCAATCAAATGAACGTTTATATAAAAGTACTTAAGAATATGCATAATTTGTTATCTCCAAATTTACCTATATCACTTAACATGTATATTACTGGTCTAATAACTTTTAATTATTTGTAAGGACAGAGATATTTGGCACTCGGTGCTTTCTGCCTACCCCGTTAGAGACCTAGCGTGATGGTATAATAATAATAACAACTTTCACGAACATAAAAATTAATATAAAGATATATTCATAAGCAACCTCTAACAATAAATGAACATTTTATTCATCATCATATGGAGCTTATCATGATAATTGATCATTTCATGCAATGCACGAATTATAATAGAATGTAAGAAAAACAACATTTCAATTATTTTTTTATAACTCATTTATTGAACTGTACACCGAGTTCAATTAAACTTTTAACATCACAAGCACAGTGTCCATTTAGTTACTACCTAATTAATATTAAATTAATTTGACTGTGCCACAATCACACGAGGCGAAATGCTTATATTGACATTATTATATTACATTAATAAATATAATATCACGCCCCGAACATACCATTACCCGGTTTCAGCAGAAAAATATGGTAACAGGCCGACAATGCACAACATGATTACGTTTTATAAGAAAGAAAAGATAACAGAAGTATGAAATAAATTATTTTAATTATAAACAAATCACATGTAACTGTGCCTATTGAAAAAAAAATTGTCTAAAATATTTTTATGCTACTGATGTAATTTTATTTCTTAGAGATTGGCTTGTAGGCTATCTTTCTCGACTTAACGTTGGACCACTTGTGCCGCTTGAAGTAGTAGACGGTGACGGCGAGGATGCTGAGCATGCCGAGGGCCTTGATGGTCATCTGCCGCCGGTCGTCCAGCTCGGGTTCTGAACACCAGCGCAAGAACGTGGCGACGTCCTTGGCCAGCTGCGATGCACTGTTCGGTGTGCCATCGGTGTACTCAGCCGCCTGCAATTATCCAACCACATGTACATTTGTAATTCCAATTGCCGATGAGTGATAACTTTTCCACATTCGATTGCAACATATATCCTAACAATAGCTATAATCAATGCATTTAAAAAAAAGTTATTCAAGTTGATAATACGTAGTATTCTAAATTGATGCACGATCATTTCATCACTCTTATATTAGAACAACTAAAACGTACACTTCACATCAAAATCCTGTTTTCTGGATTCTAGAATTATAAGTGTGACTGATAATTGGGTCCTTCAATCTTAACTCACGTACCTCATCAAACAATACTTGAGCCATAGAGATGGCGCCTCCCGGGAAGTAAGGATTGTAGTTTTGTCCCTCGCGCAGGAGCACGCCCGCCGGCGCCTCGACGTAGCCCGTAAGTAGTGCGAAGATGTAGTCTTCGCCGCCCTTGCGTCCCGACACGATGAGCGACAGGTCCGGTGGGTAAGCACCTGTTAACGAAGAGCTTTTTGATTAGAATAATTGGTTTTTATACATAAGAACAGTGATAGCCCAGTGGTTTCAAATTCAGCCTCCCACTCCGGAGGGTCTGGGTTCGATCCTGGCACGCACCTCTGATTTATAACGTGCGTTTTATAGGTAAAATATAAATATCACTTGCTATAATGGGGAAGGAAAACATCGTGACGAAAACCTGCACATCCTACAGATGTTATAAATTATATAATATTTTCTGAGGTGTGTGAAGCCTACCAATCCGCACTTGGCCAGCGTGGTAGATCATGGCCTAAATCCCTCTCACTATGAGACGAGACCCGGTCCAGCAGTGGGCCAACAAAAAGGGTGGAAAAAAAAACAAGAACAGTTTTCTAGTAAATAATGAACCATTTTTTAAGTATGTATAATAAAATAAGTTACTATGCTTCCTTACGTTTAGTGTATATAGACAGATTTGTTTGATGGTCAGATATTAACTAGTCTTATAAACTCTGTCTAATAGTAGACCATATCTAAAAATAATTATTTATTTCTCAGAAAACAAGTTCCACACAAAGGACGTGGGTTAGTAACAATTTTTCCTTATCCAATGTTTGTAATAAAAACATCATGTCTCTACGTAGTGCCTTATAACTCAGTCCAATATCTCTCCCAACTTTTGAGATTGGTACAGATTACTACATATAAATAAAGAAAATACACATTTTAAGCTAAAAGCATTACTTAACAATATCTCTTATAATTACTGGCTGGCTCTTAACTTAACCTAAAAATTAAAATTTGAGTTATTTTTCTTAGAACATAAATTAAATGTATATCTGTTAAAGAATGACATAGATAGGTAATAAAGTTGCAGATATGCTTAAAAAAAGGATCTGATAGTAACCTATGGAAAAAAGGGCAACTCCGATGCCATTTCTTATATCGGAAGTTAGAAATATATCATTCCGTCTAGGTGACAATATAAGAAATTATATGAAATTGATAGAAACAATAGTATCAGGTCATTAAAAGAAAATCTCCTCACCGTTGTTGGCGGCTCTAGCGGCATTCTCATTGGGATACGGGGACGGGAAGTAGTCTGAGAGTTTTCCGGGCCTCTCGAAGTAGTTGCCCTCCTCGTCAGGACCATCCTTCACCATGATCTGAGCATGTAGAAAACAAGTGAAAAACCAGTCCTTGGTATATAACGATATGAAACAAATATATTTGTGATTAGTAGGTAAAAAAAAAATTACAAGATATTATGATAATCCTATGATAGTAAACAATTTGATCAACTGTTTTTGTCATTTGTTTAAGGTTAATAGGTTGCTGTTTAGACGAATTATTCTTAATATGCATATGCATATAACTGGCATTGTGACGTGTAAGTTTTACAAGCTTTAATACATATATTGAACTTTAAAAATTTGTGCTAATTTAGTTTGCAAGCGATAAAAGTTTAACGAAATAATTTTTTAGATGTTCTCATTTGGGCATTGAGTATGTTATACCTTATATATCATACACAGTATCATTAGGATCAGTATTCGGTAAGGTAGCAATCTGATTTACCTCGGCCGCCTCAGCTTTGGCCTCCTCCTCTGTGTGGGTAACGTTAACCAAGTTTCGGTAGGCGATGTACTGCAACGAGTGGCATGCTTTGCACACCTGCTTGTACACCTCATAGCCGCGTCGGACGCTGTAGTCAACAATAACTCTTTTCTTATAAACTGTTAAGCATAGGTCGAGTGGTTACTGAATATGCCCACTGTGACGTGGCTAATGGGCTTGATTCCCACTCTAGGTGAATATTTGTGTGCTGATCAGTTCAATAAGATAATCTACACAAGTACATATTTAGACATATATATATATGTGTACTTCATCAGCTGTCTGGTAACCATAACACAGACTCTGCCTATTCGGAATCAGATTATATTATTACTTTGTTACATAACATAAATAAAATTAATATCGGTTATCTATATCTATCTGATATTAGCTTGCCACTTACTAGATTAGCAATCATAGATATGGCAAGTTATACTACATATAGTAGAATTTTCCCTATCATTGGACATACTGATCAATATGTATTAGGTTAGCTCAAGTGTTGTTAGTGTAGATGATGTCATAGACAGTAGATACTATATGACGTAAATTCCACTGGTGTATACGACACAGTCTAGATGATTGAATGACGATTGTGGTTCAGTATTCAAATGATTGTTATATGCGAATAAGAGTTATGAACAGAATGAAAACTGTAACTTGATTGCTTCTTTATTTTTGATGACATAATAGGTGTGCTACAAGCTCACCGGACGGCAAGTGAGGTGCAGGCTAAAATGTACCACATTTCCCTAGATAATATTGATCCACCTTTGTATTGGGGGGGGGGGGGTTCCTTAAGTTTAAACTTTTTTATTCCTAGTATGTTTTCAATAGCGGTCATAGTTATACACATTCTTTAAAACTCTTAAGTGTCAATTAATTGGGCATCCATCTCTTTGGCAAGTCTTGGAGGCTTTGAAGTCACACTTTAATAAAGGAACAGTAACACTCCCCATCGACACTGTTAACAGTGTTGAGAGTGTGAAACAACATGATTGCAACACATAAATACTGCAATAATTAATGTTATCTATAACAGCTATATAACAGGAAGTACGGTTTACAATTTCAATACACGGGTAGTATTTGTGTCGTTATAACTTTTCATAAAATCAAGTAATAACTAAATCTGTTTATTTAATATATTCATATTCCAAAAGAAGATTCCTATAACACATTTGATTATAAGGCAAGGTTATATTGGAGAAGCTGTTAAATTTTTTTTGAATGTCAAAAAATATTTTTTTATTCAATATTTGATTCATATAAAAAAAACATAGAAAAGCCACTGTATGAATGTGTAATCTAATTCGGAAATGATATAAAGGTTTTGCTTTATGAACCAATTCAGTCATTTCTATACATACAGATAACTGAGAAGCCATGGTTATGTACTTTTGCTGTAGGTGTTAATGTTGTATTATATGTTAGGTGAAGTATTAAGCCACTTTTATATAATACTTTCATCACATATTTTATGTAATTCACAATAGAACAATATCAATTTAATTTCTTTATAGAAAATATAATAATAAATATGTAATTTAGTAAGTGCGCTTCATAGTAACATTTCCCAGTGTCTTGAATTATTAATCCAAACTAGCTTTTACCCGCGACTTCGTCCCGCCACTGTCGCAAAAAATGTAATCATATACGACATCACACGAGATACCATAAAAATAACTGTTTTTCTCCAAGAAAAACCGC
>DWDX01005544.1:0-10440 GCA_018245675.1 Agara michaeli | reverse complement strand
CATTGTAAACTGTTGTGTATATAGAATTAGCGTACTCGAAGAGATCTTATGAAGATGTTGTAAAGGCGTGCGCGCCCGCGGGGGGACGCCCGCGGGGGGCGCCGGGGCGGCGGCCGCCGGTCCTAGTTGTTGTATATTGTAAACTGTAGCGATGTAAATAGTTGTAGTCGACGCGGCGGCCCGCGGCCCCGTACATGTGTAAATGTTTTGAATATTGCAACTCGACTGATTAAATTTACTTTGAGCGGAGCGAGCGGCGAGGCGCCTCCACATTGTGATTTCTTTACAAAAAAAAAAAATGTAATGTATTGTAAGTAGACGGAAGGGAAGGTGATCCGTGTAAGTCCGATCACAAGCGAAAACAAAGTTTTGGGAGGACGAATAAATGAATAAGATGCAAATCTACGCTGTGTTTTATTTCGTCGAACCGTCGTCGATATGAACAATAGAAGTGTACATGTGAAACGTTGCAAAACATTTTATATTTATTTCTAAAAATCCCTGAAACTCACACGCTCAAGCTCTAGTTACTACGCACGAGCCAAGATCTACTTTTTACCCTGCGGGATGTACCACTTACATATTTATTGAAATTTAAAATGAAACAGCATAGTTTTTCATGTAATAGTTCTTTATTAAAAGGAAAAACGTGAAATTTAATTCTTAGCAACTAGCTACTAACTACTTATTTATAATGTATAATACAATATGTATCCACCAAAAATTAAAATAAATGTTATGTTTTTGTCTTGGCGCGATCGATTTCACTTTCACGCCTCGCCATAAGTTTCACATATAAGCTGACAACCACAAACTCGCGCGCAAAGTGAGCATAGAACATAGACTACATATGTTCTATAATTAAATGACACATTGGCCTTTTGCCATCGAACGTCATTATATAAACGTAATAACATCACACCTCGACACCTTCCTGCGACGGCTATGGACAGCCCGAGGGTCAGCTGCGGCAACCCCGCCACCAGGTCGTGGACCGGGGTCACGGTGTTCTCCGCCTACCTCGTCCTCCTGATGCTGGAGATCTACATAGAGTTTTTCGAAAACAAATCACATCTGCGCATCTACAACAGACTGTGTGACATGCTCGTGTCTAAGAAATAGTGAGGTTTTGAAAAAAATGTGAATGACTATAAGTTGATATAAAGGTATCTTTGATTTTACTTCATAGAATTGCGAATAAATGTGGTAGAAGCGGAACGCAGAAGGGAAGCCAGCCAGCCAGCCACCGCAACCAATTCATAATAGAAATATGTGGTAGCAGTAGTAGTAGTAGTAGTACCAAGTAGTACCAAGTAGTAAGTAAGTAGTAGTTCACAATGCAAAAAGAACATTTATTTCCCAAATTGTTTATTAATATAATGTCTTAGTTTTATCAATTTTTTTAAATAAATAAAACAAAAAAATATGTAGTGTCGTTTATTACCAACACAGCAATTATTTACAATATGCTTTCAGTACACAAACAGCCTCAAGGTAACTTGGCAGATAAGATTGAAGTAGCGACAGCCGCCGCACGGCCGCACCGCACGGCCGCGCCGCACGGCCGCACCGCACGGTGCTTCATTTGTATCCGATACTTTGATAAAATGCAAGTAAAATTATTTTAAAAAAAGTATTCGATAACAAAAATAAACATAATAACAAGCTTACAATTTAAAACTTTACTTAAACAAAATACATCTATGTATATATAAATAATATGAATTTCCATTCGTTCTCACTGCGATTCACATATTAATAAAATTGTCTACCGTTCGCTGCGCAGACCGGACCTGGGAATATATTTCATAAACAAAATTTGAACATTTTGCCGAACATATTGTACATTTGAACAAAATTTGAACATTTAGCAGAACAAAATTGAACAAAACACAATTTTGAACATTTTGTCTGGTGGTAAGGTATCACATTGACTGACGCTGCTATTACATAAACCCAGAATTCCACTACAAGAGGAGCACACATCTACATCCAGTCCCCTGCGGTCCGGCCCACCTCGTGCAGCCCCGTTTACTTCTTGGCGAAGTCCTCGCCGGTCTTGATGTTCTTGAGCAGCTCGGGGATGGCGGCCTTGAGGAGCTGCTGCTCGAAGGCGTTGAGGGTGCCGAAGCCCAGGTTCTTCTCGACGCCCCCCTTGCCCAGCACCACGGGGTTCGCGAAATATGCGGCCTCCGTGACGTCAGACTTGATGTACGCGCACTCCACCACGTTGGATTCGCCCTGAGAAATAATATTTCTTTGCATTAACAATCATTTTGACTATGAGCTTTGATGTCTTGATCGATACCAAGACAAGGGTCAATATTTTATATATAATCTTTAATGTCACAACGTTTACTGTGAAGCAGATTCAGTTTTTGACACGTTATTATTGATTTGCTTTATGTGTAGTTACTATGGCGAATAAATTATGATTTTGTAAAGGGAGAGTTGATTCTTTTCAACGTTGAATCTACATATATCTACATATATAATAAAGACATTCTAAAATGAGGAGAATTCGAATACACTGACATAACTCTTGTAATCTTCATATCTGTGTAGATATTCCGTGCACCTAGATGTGAATATTATCACAAGAATAGTTTAAGTATTGACACTCTGTAAGATTACATATCACATTGATAAATCATGTTCAAAAGTCCAGATACAATAAAATTATTTACAAGCTGAAAATTAAAATTACTGTCCGTCCATAAAATAAAATTGCACAGGATATCGAATAGTTTATTACTTGAGACATCTGTCTTTGAGAAGTTGGTTCGTTGATGGTAATTTTGTTCAACAGTACGTCAATACATATGTATATTAAAAAAGCGAAACTGTGTTTGTTTGTTCTTTTTTCCCGTCAAAACGGAATAACGGATCTATGTGATTTTTGGTGTAGAGATAGTTGAAGGACTGGAGAGGGAGATGGGCTACTTTTTGTCGCGGTATAATATCTCATTTCCGCGGGAAAACACGTTTTAATCAAGTAAGCCATATAGATGGCGCTACGGGCACATGCTGTAAGACCGAGTGAAGAAAATCAATCGTTTTGACCAAACAGGCCACGCCGCGGGCAACTGCTAGTAATGTCATAATATGACACGAGTACCTTAAGTCCTCTGAGCACGGAGTTGGTGAGCCGGGCGCCGGCGTAGGCCATGGACAGCGTGGCCGAGCCCCCGCCGGCCTTGGCCTTCACGACCTGCCACCGACACGAGTAACATATTTATGAAACTGCAATAATCACATATTCTCTCTCACTGCCCTCACTCTTTCGGTGTTTTATAAATACTTCTAGAATACATCGGCCGCATTTTGTTTCATTTTTAGCTGTTTCTCATTCCGCAGCCGAGAACCACAATAACAGTCAAACTACGAGCTTAACGTCTCACCGAAATTCAAAACAAAATGCAACGTATGATCGGCATCACTGTTTTCTTGATGCATCATAACATTCGTCACGGCCAGCTCCAGGCGAGGCCGGGTGCCAGGGAGGCCGACAACAGATAAAAGCTTTTATCGTAGCCAAATGATATCAAATCTCGTTATGCTCGTGTTATCGAAGTGGACATAGATCGAATTCCCGCCAGGATGCATATCCATAACAATGCACATAGCATATCACTGACCTCTGTGCCGGCTTCCTGGATCCTCTCGGTGAGCGCCTTGATCTTCGCCTGGTCGCTGAGCTTGACGGCCGGCTGGCTCTGGCTGAGCACTGGGATGATGGTGACGCCCGAGTGGCCTCCGATGACCGGGATGGTGACGGAGCGCGGGTCCACGCCGTTGATCTCGCCGATGAAGGCGGCCGCGCGCACCACGTCCAGCGTGGTGACTCCCAAGACCCGCTTGGGGGCGTCCGCCCGGGGCGGGGGGGGGGGGGGGGGGGGGGGGGGGGACAGCTTTAGATGTAATCGGGAGAGCCACTGATCGAAAAGCCGGAGAAACAGTGTAATACAAAAATAATGATAACAACGAAATTGCAATGACAAAAACTTTTTGGAAACACTTACATATTAATATTAAGTATGTATGTGAACAATACTTTGAGAAACTTTTGTTTGTTGTTTATTCATAACACAAAATCGATTCAAACGATTTCAACGAAATCATATCTCACAGTAGCCAGTACGTGTTTACAGAGACAAAACTCATTGCCTTGGGGACGAGTGTGCAAAGGAATGAAAAAAATTGTTAATAACATCTACGTATATTGTATTTATCTTAGTCATCGTCTATTGCAAAATCATACCTACATGTTTACCTAAAATACCAATTTAATATGTATCTTGATGACAGAGACAAAAGATGCAACAACATGATAATGTGTTACAAATGCATATAACGCATATAACATAAAATTCTCATTACATAGACGAGTTTACTGTTGGAGTAGCAAATAATATCAAATAACATTGATCAAAAGCCGAGTAAAGGTCGTCGCTCAATCATTAACCCGGCATTCGACCAACACCACCTATTCCTTAAGCATCCCCTGGTGACTTGCGAGGTAATCCGTTGAAGGTATCGAGTTGATAAATGAGTGCGCACGTACGGAGGAGTCCTCAAAGGAGGCGGTGCCGTTAGGTTGCCGCATTGATAAGTGACTACTTTTATCGGGAAGGAGTCCTATGTGACATCACAATACACTCACCTTCTTCAGCACCTCGGAGGCGATGGGCACCATGGAGTTGACCGGGTTCGTGATGATGGCGATGATGGCCTTGGGCGAGTTCTGGGCCACGGAGACGGCCAGGTCGCGGACGATCGACGCGTTCGTGTTGAACAGATCGTCGCGGGTCATGCCAGGCTTGCGGGGCACGCCCGCCGGGATCACAACCACATCGGCACCTGTGGGACACGCGGACATTGCATAACAGCTTTATGAAAGTCTTTGGGCACGTCAGAGTAGACGTTTCATACCAAACTGGATCATTACTATGCTATTACAACCGATAAACGTACAATTACATTACTGGTTTCTGAATTAGGCTATTGACCACATCTGATTGTGAATGTGCAGTGTAAAATGTAGCATATTCACCTAGAAAGTGCCTACACATACATAACGATATATATTTATGTACTTAAGGAAGGTATCAAGACCGCACCTAACAGCCGAGCCTCCGCGATGACTTTGATGGAAGTAGGTGTTTATCAAGATGGAGTTTATCAAGACCATAGCTTGTAAAAATCAATAATTTCTGTCTACCCCTTGGGAAAAGAATTGAACCTGCCACCTCAGGCTCTAGCCTCGGGTTCAGTAAACGTGACCAAGCATCTTGTTGCTGTTAACAAGTATACCATATCCTATAGACATTATAAAAATTTGAGATTATCATTTCCCTATAGCAACACAGCCGAGGTGTTGCTTGCACTCATGAAAAGCTAAATCATTACCATAAAAAAAAACTATACCCATATAATCATTAAGTCTCACAAATAAAACGAATCTAAAGGTATTTCTTATTCATATCTTTTCTGTTGTAAGCCCACATTTGAATAGAGTTGTATGAGGCGTGTGTGTGTCTTTTCCCAGGGTCTGATTATCTTCATACCACAAAGAGTGGTTCACCAGTTTTATATGCATCGCAGACAAAATTAGCTTCATATTTTTTTAATATGCATCGCAGATAAACAAGCATGACATTTACAGCAACAAATAATTCTTCAAGTTTAATTGGAGGTTACATTTAAGTGAGTAACAATACCATTGCGATTTTTAAGAAAACAATGTCGCTTTTAAGTAATTATGTATTGGATATTATGTACGTTACTATATTGTTTGCACTTGAACTAATATCAAGGTTGAAGTAACCTTGGCGGAGAATCTACTTACAGAAATAGGTTACTGACGATTATGTAACTTTTTGAACCTTATAAAAACAAATTGCAGGAACCTTGTTACATTTGCTCTGTATATGTACATACCTTTAATCGCTCCCGCCAGTTCCTCGGGACCTTTGTGGCCGGTGACCTTGGCTGGGGTGTCCATGTGCGAGAGGTCCACGGCCACTCCCGGGGTTACCGGCGCGATATCGTACAGGGCCAGTTTGGTCACCAAGGGGTTTTGCTTCAGCAGCAGCGCCAACGGCTGGCCGATGCCGCCCGACGCACCGGCCACCACAACTTTGAAGTTTTTCTAACGAACAATTTCATTGATAATAGCTTTAGCTTGTAATTTGAACGTGATGGTAGACGATGGGTATACAGATATGGTAGAAATTTGAAATTAGATCCGTAATATGGTTATGGGTACGACTTTTACCTGCGACGATGTGGTGAAATTTTTAGCTCCATTTTGGGCTGCGACTGTGGCAACGGGTTTCAAAGCGCGTGAAAACATTTTTGAATTAATCTCAAGTGGATTTTTTTAAATGAATGGCAAATAGCGGCGCTGCTACCACCTGACCCGAGCGACCTTTACACGATAACTAGTGATGTAATTTCAATTTATCTAACATGTAATATATGTCAAATACATGTCATTAATACACGTCATTCGACTACTGAACTGTTATCATGAATAATAAAAGTTTTAAAACGGTATTAAATAATAATAAGTCAATCGGCATATCAATATCATTTCTTAACAAGTTTTTTTAACTCTTCTGTGAATTGAGAAATTTATAAGTAGGAAATATTATTTTTTTAAGTTTTAGATCGCAATGAATTTGTATCGATATTAATTTTAATGAATGTTAAACTAAGTACTAAGTAAGATTTTTACTAAACGTTTCTCTTAATAAGAATCATTTGGCTTAAAATACGGTATTCTACGTTTATATTTAATTAACAGTATGGCCTAGAATACAGATAGCATAAAAATGTCTGATTGTCAATTGTCAACACAAATTCCACTTGACAAGAAAACAATATTATGTTATAATTTTGTTTCGGGTGGATTTGTTCTGAATATAGGGTAAACTTGGAAATAATAATGAATGTAATACAGGCGGTAAAGTTATATATAACCAAAATGACCGAGGAAAGCGGTCCAGGAATGAAGGTTATTCTAATGGATAAAGAAACAGTATGTTGTGGTTGAGTTATTAACTTTACTTGAAATATTGGGCGTTTCGTGCTTTATCGAATCTTGCTGGTGTTGTGGTGTGATATGTTTCGCCATTTCAACTTAGGAAAACCGTAAAATTTAAACCTATTTACTTTAGTCCTTGGTGTTCTTCAATTGCAACTGAACATCTCGCTAATACCAATATATTATTTACAATGATCAGTATATCCAATCTATGAGCCATATGTCTTGTATAACATACAATCATAATTATGGTAGGGTTATGAATGTTTTGCACTGGTTATGTGCATTTTGTCAGATATATATCTCAAAATGGTACCCTCTAAAGTGTCCAGAATTCCTGCCAAGCTTTTATTTGACTGTTTTAAAAATAGATCTTTAAAACATACAACTCTGTAAAGGTAGAGTTTTATGCCAGTATTAGAACTGTACTAGTAAACCTACAAAATGGGTAGCTGCAACGTAAAGCCTAATTAACACCTCTACTCCATTCGGTTTGATCTTGTGCATGATTTAACATGGTTATTTGTGATTGGCTATTTCAGACAAGCATTGTGAGCATGGTGTTCAGTCAGTCGGAGATACTGCAGAAAGAGGTGTATCTATTCGAGAGGATTGACAACCAGAGCAAGTGGGACAACTTGAAGCATATGAAGTGTATCGTGTTTCTGCGGCCGACATCGGAGAATATCGCTTTATTGTCCAGAGAGCTGAGGTGTCCAAAGTACGGAGTTTACTTCATATGTACGTATAATAAATATGTCTTTTATTAATGTTATATGTAGTAATCACATTATCATGTATGAAAACTACATATTTAGTCATGTTTGTAGGTAATATAAATATTGGTATGTATGTAGGTGGGTTGTTATATTCTGTCATAAACAACACAATAGCTACCAAGTACAATTAATAAACACGTTACTCTTTTTCTGTTTTGTTTCAATGAACATAATACACATTTAATAAAATTTTGTCGATTTAGATTTTAGCAATGTCATATCAAAAGCTGACATCAAGACGCTGGCCGAGTGTGATGAACAGGAAGTGGTAAGGGAAGTCCAAGAGGTGTTCGCCGACTACCTGGCTGTGGATAAACATCTCTTCTCGTTCAATATCGTGGGATGCTTACATGGTGAGAACTATTATTGATTAAAAAGTAACCCATAGATATGTATGTGTATGTTATCTGATGTTTAGTCTACAATAGTAGGTTTAATTCTACAAGAGTGCACGTGTACAGCAGGTGTGGTGTGTGTGGTCAGGCAGGTCTTGGAACCAGCAGCACTTGCAGCGCACAGCGCAGGGCGTGGCAGCGCTGCTGCTGGCGCTGCGGCGGCGCGCGCTGCTGCGCTACGAGGCGAGCTCGGAGCCGTGCGCGCGCCTGGCTGAGCGCGTGCGCGACTTGCTGCGGCGCCACGCTGCCCTGCTGGACGGAGCGCCCGCCGCCACCGCGCCCCCCGCGCACCTGCTCATCGTGGACCGTAGGGACGACCCCGTCACACCCCTGCTCAATCAGGTGCCTATTATGTGAACAGAGAGATGCAAACGAGCACGCAATGGTCGCAAGTTAGTATTGTATAAATCAATACACTTAAACAAAACACATGTTGTTTTAATTGCATCGGCTTCAAGACAATATCTTTCACTCCACCTAACATAGGAGCCTTTTTGTTTTTGATAATGCAAGGTATAAGTATTCTGGGAGATATAGGATTCTTGCCACATTTAAATTGGTATGCGGCATCCCTAGCAAAATGTTTTATCATTTCCTTGTATGTTTTGTTTGATATTGACAATATGAACGTGAAAAATGTATATTTATTTAAACCATAGTATGTTTGTAACGAGCATTGTATCAAAATGTTTGTGTCTTTATAGGTTACAAAGATTTCTTCCGACACATTTATATATACAGATGTTAATCCATGTATATTGTGATGTTTCAGTGGACGTATCAAGCGATGGTGCACGAGCTGCTCACCATCAACAACAACCGCGTGTCGCTGGAGGGCGTGCCCGACGTGCCCAAGGACTTCAAGGAGGTGGTGCTCAGTGCGGAACAGGACGAGTTCTACGCTAAGGTACCACTTGCTGCCGGATTATACATCAAGCGCTGCGTGATAATAATAATGACAATATCTTGGGACAACTTCAGAAACAATGGGGGACTGGACAGGCTATAGACTTGTCTCTTGTGTTGTTGATGCTGATCACAAAAATATCTGTGCCGAGCTGTAGATTAAACTCGCAACCCACTCGATCAACGTTCCTTCAAAAATCATTCTTCGACACGGTTGCTTTTCTCAGAATCTGTATTCGAACTTTGGCGAGATCGGGCAGACGATGAAGTCGTTGATGGAGGAGTTCCAAAGGAAGGCCCAGAGCCACCAAAAGGTCGAGAGCATTGCAGACATGAAGAATTTTGTTGAGCAGTACCCTCTGTTTAAGGTATCGTTTTCTTATGTCGTGTAATTATCATTTATTTATATATGTTTACTATTACACCATGACACCAAGGCCCTAACGGGGTAAGCAGAAAACACCAAATATATCTCTTCTTGCAGATTTGACCTGCTTTTTTTAACCTTTTGAATTCCCCCTCCCCCCCAGTCTCAAGTGTCAATTCGGAACTCTTCAATCCCCATATAAGGAATAATTTCGATTTATTTACAGTTATTAACAATCATTTCTATTACCTGTTCGTTAGTAATAGTCTTGTGAGCAATACATTAAATATAGTGAAACCGTTTAATATATTATTCAATACTCACGATCTACAAATGGATTGTCATTTGAAATGGTGAAATTCTGTTATAAAATCGCTTTCTTTGTACACATTGCTCGATCAATATAATTTATTGTTTTGTCAAAATCATTGCAGAAAATGTCCGGCACGGTGACGAAACACATCACAGTGGTGGGGGAGCTGTCGGCGCGCGTGGCCAAGCACCACCTGCTCGAGGTGTCCGAGCTGGAGCAGGAGCTGGCCTGCCAGAGCGACCACGCGAAGCACCTGCAGGTGAGGCTTGCCAGTGATGTTGGACTGACAGGCAGCCGCGATACCCTCTGTCAGTTTGTTCAGTGTTGACTGGTATTTGTCTGTTTTGGTTTCAAGCCGATAAATGTCTTCGTCTTCGTTATATTCGTTTGCGCTCTATGATCATCATCACATCAGCTCTGCTACTTCACTGCTGCCCATATGCTTTTCTCAAGGTGCATCACATAAATCTGTGTTTCACTGATCTCATCCACCCGCTATCGTCCAACTTCTTAAAGTCACTCTGTTCCCTGACAGCGGCTGAAGGTCCTGCTGGCGAACGAGGCGGTGCGCAACTCGGACGCGGCCAAGCTGGTGGCGCTGTACGCGCTGCGTTACGAGAAGCACGCGGCGG
>DWDX01005543.1:0-10440 GCA_018245675.1 Agara michaeli | reverse complement strand
AAGTATCCTAGGAAATTAAAATGTTGGCCAAAGTCACTATTCCACGCGGACGAAGTCGCGGACAAAAGCTAGTAAATGATAAAATGGTCGTGTGGTCGAGTGGTTAGAGACGGTAATTGCAAAACCGGAGGTCGTGAGTTCGATTCCCACCCAGGACCAACATTTGTGTAATGAGCACCTTTGTTTTATTGCCCAATTAGGAATCAGATAGCGGTGTGGGTATATGTTCTAATTATTATTATTATCAATATTCAATCATATACATGAAATTGTTAATAATACATTTTCTTTACGATATATCCGTAGTTTAATATTGTTATGGAGTATCGTTTACTGCGCAGACATGGTCCTGAGGGTCGGGCGATGGGTGTCGTAACATTTTTACGAGTTAGTCATCATTTGGACGGCGATTGACCGTGATTGGTCATCAACTTTGTACATATCCTGATTTATCGCCTGTCAAATATACTTCATCTGACTAATCTCTTGCTTTAGTTGGTAGATCGAGAGTTCGATGTCTCAAACCTTCGTGTAGAGTAATTTTGTTTGTTCTGTCTGAGTGTGATAGAAATATCTATGAGTCTTATATATGTAGTATGTATATGTATATCATTTGTCCGGTTATCATAACACAGGCATTTGATTGGCTAATTTAAAATCAGATAGCCGCGTGGGAATGTCCAAACTATTATTATTCATGACTTGGCTATACTACTCATCTCATGTACACGTTCAAAGTTTTGAGATTTTGTTTTATATCGAGAGAGTATTCAATGAGCTACCTGGCAGCACTCGCAAGTGTCAACCTCGTGTAAGACTAAAAATATTTTCTAACCCCTTCGTTGTTCCACTATTCAAAATGGTTCATCCCTTATAATAATGGTTGAAGGCGGATGGGTAGCCAACAGAAATCTCGGAGATTATTATGCAGAAGTCTAAGGTGTGCAGGTATCCTCACGACGTGTTACTTCACCATTACAGCCAGTGATATTTAATTTTTAGCCCATTAAAACCCTCCTAATTTTGTAGTGAAGTGTAGTTTTATTTGAAGAAGAAGTTGTTATTTGAAGTCAAAATCAATAAATTGCTTCGTATCCCTCAAACAGCCAATAGAAGCGTAAGTTTTTAGTAATGTTATATCCATATTCTTTTAGTTCATGTAGTTATGTGCTTATTAATATGGATTAAAAGTTAAACATTTTAATTTGAAAGGGAATAAGAGCAGAGTTATTTTGATATTATTATCTTGACGCCCTTCGCCCTGAGGGTAAGGGCATGCGAACTGGACGAGACAGTCAATAGTCATAGCCATTAAAGTCCGCCCGTAGCCCTATCATAACACCGACTTTACCTAATATATATTTATATTAAAATATAAGAATGGAGGATATTAAAACTAATTACCGCTTTTGAAGTAGGTAGCCGAGCGAGAGCGAATTGCTTTTTAACGAATAATAATCCTTTTGTGTCGTTTTAATTATAAATTCTTTGAGTGTAAAAGCGAAGTAGTGCAGATAAAGTATTTCATTAAGAAACCTTTGTTGCATGCGCACTTTGTTCCGAAAAGTGTTTAAGCAGCAAGCGGGAAGGAAATACCTTTTTTTTGTGTGTTATATATTTTGTATAAAACGAAATAATCTAGCTTTTAATTAAATTAGTTTAAAAATGCAAGAACTAGACACCAGGAACCATTAACAGCTCTGTAGGAATGGGTTAGTTAGTGTGTATGAGTCAATTTAATAGTAGGTGCTTATAAGATAATAATCTTATAAGGAATTAATCCTAACTAACTAATAAGTTACTTAGTATTAAATATATGAAGGGACTGCGAGGATATGATTGGCAGTACTAAATTAGTTTACCACTGCTTCACGGTAGATATGTTGTAGTGGTGGTACTTCCCCGGGCGAACCGTACCCATGATATCTTTGGAGAATTGGAATGCTTTTTTAACATGCTCTATCAAGATTTCTAGTCAGGATACCGTTTCTTTTATCTCTATCATGATTATTTTACAATTTGCCAACGGGTTTAAAACTATCGAAAAAAAATTGACAGAATCTTCTGGTAATATAAAGTTAGCTTCCTGGAGTTGCTTTCGCTTAATGAATGACTATGGACATCGCATTCGATAATGTAAGCATATTCGATAAATATAACAGGGTTTATATGTTCGTTACTCGAGGCTCCCATTGTGACTGGCTCGTAGCAATCATTAAAGTGTTTATGAAAAAAAATATTCCATTGGTACCAACGCTACAAAGAGAATGGGGTTCGGTGATTCCAATTTTCCAGTAGGTCATCGGCCGTCCATTGTCTGCGTAAGTCTCATTTGATAGATCGTTAGCTGTTCCTTCCCGCGTTGTTTGCGACTCGATCGATAGCGACTCCCTCATTACGTATTGGACCGAGCAATTTCATAAAAACATGTTGTACACGTATTACGTACGTTACATGTAATTTATGAAACTTGTTGAGTGTTGCCTATATATTTATTACATTTCCAACATTTCTTGATATTTGTTTATGTTTTTAACGTTTATTGAATATTTGTTATTTAGTTAATGTTTTGGTTTATTAAAATTAACTCAACTTAGCATTGGTTTATTTGGGATGGACATATTTTTTAAATATTTTCTTAAGCTCATAAGAAAATAGGCAATAAAGCAAAACGCGTTTATCGAACTAATTGTACTACTACTGCATAGTAAATGGTTCGATATAATTTATAAAAATACACCTACATTACTTATATAGTCAGCTTGGGTACAGAACTCTAAAAGAATATTCTAGAACTTCAACTACGACAGCGTTTTTATATGTATTTTTATTCGCTGTTATTAAAATTTTGTCTCGTCGACATATGATCTTGTTTGTCGTTGTCTACTGCATTTATTCAGGGGATGATACGAAATTCGACGGATACTCATAAGGAAGGAGGAGGCGTCACGTGGTCACGTGCTACCGCGCCGACTGGCGGGCCTAGGCTGATTTTGTGACGTATAGGCTTGAGGCAAGTTTTGTGTCTACCTATGTATATACACTACAATAAGTGCTTTCATCATTGAGTTGCAGAACACGGATGCAAGGAGTTCAGATGCAAGCAGCGGGAGTTCTGCGTGAGCGCCGACCTCATGTGCGATGGCGTCGACCACTGTGCCGACGGCTCCGATGAGGACACCGCCATGCTCTGCCCCGGTAAAGATAGCTTTAATTTTATTTCGAGCCTTTTACTGTTCCACTGCAGTGCAAGGGTTTCTACACATACTGGCAGACTAGCAGATTGGCAGACTCACTCACTCACCTCAGAAAAGTTTATTATGATGTTGTGTCTGAGCGATCTTAGGATGCATCTTCCCTTACCATACAGATGCTAGCCTATAAACAAAATTTTTGGAGAGGTAAAAAATAGCCTTTGCCTACCCCTGAGGGAGAAAAGCGAGAGTGTATGTATATGTATATAAAATAACTTAATATTTCAGAGAATGGTGGCAGCGGTGCGAACGGCGCGTGGGTGGCGGTGGCGGCCGGCGCCGGAGCGCTGGTGGCTCTCTCCGGCCTCATAGCGATCTGTTGTTACTGCAGAAAGCGTGTGCCACAGAGACGCACGCATTTACACTGTTAGTATTCGTCTGTTAATGCTTCACTGGAAGCTGCCTTTGACTCTTCACGATCGCCCAAACATCCTATTTCGATGCGTTTTGAAGATATTTCTTTGATTTCGCCTTTGCACAGCGATTCCACTGCTAAATAATCTACTAATGGTACTTCTGCCATTTCTAGCTTTGGGTCGTAGTGAGGATTATTATCTTAGTTTTGTTTTGTGGATTGGTTAAGCTGCTCCCGGTCTGATTCAAGTGTGTGAGATCTTTACCATGACAACCCAGCGAATCGATTTGAACCAGACCTCGTTTTCAAAATACCAGCTCTATCGAGATACACAAAATTTCTATGACGATCCGCGGTTCGTTGCAATTCAAAGCAATCTTGTAGTCTTTGGACATTAAGTAACCGCTGTGGAAAGTCGCCTCTGGAGTGACTGAACAAATCATATGCAAATATGGTATTTTTCTGTCCCTAACTCACGAACAGAAGTTCACCAATAAAATCTGCTCCGTTCCTCCGACTCCGTTTGGACGATCGTGAAGAGCCAGCGATGGATAAGCGTTCGTTCTTCACAGCGAAACTGAACCGCCATTGACTGCGACAGGGCAAGTGTATTATGTCCGCTGGTCGCGCTCGCCTCCACCCGCGGGAAGAGATGCAACAATGTACGCATTTACAAATAATTGTTCTTGTGGCTTTTGTTTCTTATTATCTGTTGTGGTCCTTCCCCCGATGTCCGTCCTGTACGTTTGAAGGTTTAAAGGCTAAGCTCTTACCGGTGACGGTTGCGGTAGAGACGAAATGTTTTCTGTCTGGAATGTTTGTGTGATGTATGACATGTGTATATGTCAGTGAACATAATTATGAAATTCTGATTGTATTGACTGTCAGATCGGTCCGTCATATTACGTGTTTGGAGACGGCCATAGGTAATCTAGGCGATTTTTTTAATTTTCTTGAGTTTCGTTCATGATTATGTTTGATGTAAAAGGACAAAATTTTGTTTATGTGCGCTTAAATCCTGATGATGATTTTGTGTGTCATTTCAGTACAACAAATGGCGAGCAGCAATGGTGCCGGCGGCGTTAAAGCCGCTGGTGCGGGCGGCTCGCCAGGCAGCACGCGGCTGCCGGGAAACTGGGTGCACCCTGCGGGCCCGCGCGGGTGAGATATACAGTCTTAGTCAATTATGTCGAAGATTGTATTCTGCATATTTTATAAACAACCTCATCAACAGTGGAATGGATTTTGTTCACGAAATTCGTCCTATAAATTTGGATAATCGGATTGTATCATCGCTCGCGCGCAGGTACAGGGCGGCGCGCCCGGGCCGCCTGCGGGCGCGGGCGCAGCGCTGAGCGCCGCCCCGCACAAAGACGAGTGGTTCGTCTGAGGCGGCCCGGTCGGGCCCGCAGGGCGGGGGCGCCGTACCGGCCCCCGGCGGCGTCCGCGCGAGCACACGCCGCCAGCGACGCCGAAAATCTCCCCCAAACCGTTTCTCGCCCGCCACGCCCGCCACGCCGCGCACGCGCCGCCGCCAGGGCCGCGCGTGCGCCCGCGTCCGGACGCGAGCGCGGGCCGCGCGGCGCGCGGGGGGGACGCTCCGTCGCCCGCTGCGCTCGCGGCGCGCGCTCGCCGGATCGTCGCGTTAGTTAACGTCGTTAAGAGTGTCTATTGTAACATTAAACTCATTATATCGATATTCATATCATAGACTGTTATAGAGGTTCATTATATTTAAAGTTTACAGAATTTTATAGGTTCGGTCGGCTCCCGGGGGCGAGATTCGCGTGTGCTCGACCCTCGCGAGCCGCCCCCGCGCGGAGCGAGTGACTTCGCGTCGACGCGACGCACAACAACAGTCTGATACGTTACAATAATATTTAGCTGTATAATCTCATGCGGATCAGAGGAGGCGACCGGTTAGTTCGTTAACATATCGATATCGTAGGTGGCGGCCGCGGGCGAGGCACGGCGCGCGCTGCGGCCCGCGGCGGCCCGCCGGCTCGCCGCGGGACGGACCGCGCCCGAACAATCTATCCGAACGTATCTATGTATGTAATACCTAATTTTAGCGAGGATTTTTTTAGGTAAATTTTTACTCGTTTAGTGGAAGGCGCACCGCGCCGCACGCGTGTCGGGGCTGTCCAGTTTTTGGTGTTGACGATAAACGCAATGTAAATTTATCGATATGACATTAAACATTTTTGGCTTATTGTTCGTATGTTATTGAGTTCTCATTACCTTCCCATCGCCGTGATAAAAACATCACTTTCGTCACTGGAATGTGACTTTGGAATATGGCTTTACAGATAATGAACAATTGTACATCTGTGACAGAAAGGTGTACCTATTGGGCTATTCAGGTTGGGAGAAATCCAAGGTTGAGGAAACAGAACTTTCATATGTATTGACGATATCAACAGAAAATGTAGAGGATTTTAATAGTTACTAGCCACTTGGACATAATATATATAGTACTACTAACATACACTACTAACCATTAGACCCTTAAGTAATCTTAAAAATAATTACTGACCTACATGTAAACAGCACAAAAGGTTCGGTTTAAAGTATGGCATAAAAGCCCGGTTCCAGAGCCACTCCCTAATTGTCGAGTAAACAGTTAACATCGGATTTAAAAATGAAAGGCGCAACTTAGAAACACGTACTCTCTGTAACCCCTGCAGCCTTACACACATCCATGTCCAACCTCAAATAAACCTGCAATCGCACAAGAAAATTGGTTGGTGCAAATCAAGCCAATACACATTTTCGCGTAACACACCTGTATCCATACCGATAAATTGTACTCGGCAAATTTTTAAAACTAAAAATATATATAATATCTACCAACCCTTAATAAGGCGTCACGTGATACTGGCTGATAAGGAGTCGGAATTCACCGAAACCGGCGTGCATATGTGAAGAAGAGAGAAATGTACATAAAAGCACATCTGCTCTGTACGAATAGAGATATATGTATATTTGACATTGTACTCTCTGTCTACCCCGTTATGGACCTGATATGATGTTACAATAACAGCAATAATAATCAAAATAGTTCTAGCAATAATTTTGCGATGGCAGTTGTAATTTCAACATCTATACAAAACCGTATTTCCACGCCATCTAGCGGCAAGTAATCCGAACCACGTTGTACACTAGTTCACGATGCAAAGCTCGCCAACTTTTCAATGAGCATTCGTAGGCTTTAAATAGTTCGAATGTCTGACGTTTGTTGTGAAATTTTACGATACGTATATAGAACAATATTAAACTGTAAACAATAGCTTTTTAATGGCGAATTTAATTCAAAACGCAGCGCTTTTTTGAGAGCTTTTTTCGTGCACGTCGGCCGCTGACCGACAGCCGTCAACCTGCAATAGAGAATTGAAAGGCCAAAGCTCGTTTCGTTGTTGCGTTAGTTTAGTTTAGTTGTCCCCTACCCGTGGCGCGAGCGGTCGTGTGTCGGCGGCTCGGTGAACTTTCGCGCGATTTATTTCGCGATTAAGAATGTGATTCTGAATGAAAACATACATATTTAAATTCTTTTTGCACGGTTTATTGATTTAAAACTAGTATAACTCAGTTTTCGTTGAAGAATAGACGGTTTACTGAATTATTTTATTAGCGCGACCAGGCGCTTATATATGATAAATTGTAGTAATATTTTGTTCAATATTATTAGTAGTGTTTTGCAATTTGTGTCGTGTTGTACAGAAAATTTAGTTTTCCTAGTGTTAGTTAGTGTATGGGTGTTATGATGTGGTGGTGAGCGGTGGTAAAATGAGGTGGTGGCTGGTGGTGCTGCTGGCGGCGGTGGTCGCCGGCAAAGGCAAGAAGCACAAGCATCAGAAGCCCGGTAAGATTACTTCCAGTAGGTTTGGATGTGGCTTACTTAATTGAAATATCAAAACTTGGTCTTGTTTTAACAGTTCATAACTTTCTTCAAAAACTTATTCAGCGCATTATCGTATCGCAGTACGCTAAGGTTATATAAATAGAATTAAGGTATCGGATTGAATGTAGAGTATAGAAGTAGAGAGGCTTTCAAAGTTTAACCACAAATACTTAACGATAACCATCGGGATCGAATGGTTACCATGATCTCCCAAACAATTGACAGAGGTTGAGTATAAATATTTCGAAAGTGATATTATTCAATTATCAATTTAATTTCATCTAACTTGTAAAAGAGGACTTCGTGTTATTGCTATTGGCTATTGTTCTGACTGGTGGTATCTAGGTTTTATTAAGCTAACTTTTATCAACTCTACAAGATTTAAAAAAAAAAAAAAACATAACGATAATATTTTCTTTATGGATCATGAACAAAAGGCTTATTTTGTCCTTAAATTTTAAAATTTCGTTTTGTTCTATTTCCTCTAGCGGTATAGCTTTGGATGTTGACATCATACAAAATAAACATCTATCTAAACTCGAAAAACTCTACCTCAAAGTTCTCCGGTAAAGCCAACATTACACTGAGCACACAACATTCCTTGAAATTCCAGGAACGGCCGCGGGATTCGACAATACCCGCCGACCGCTACAGGAACTATGTTGACGAGTGTTCCGGAATGTTTTGATTTTGTTTATCGTTCCATTTACAAGTAATACTATTTTAATAAGCCTATTTTCAAAAACTAAAACACAAAAGAAAACGTTTACTTTCATCAATATGGGTACATATTTGGCTTTTACAGATTTTCAATAACTGTATATTTTACTATTAACTGTATATTTCACTTTCCACGTATCATTTTTCGTAATAATCGATATTCAGGTTAGGGTTAGTTTATAAAGAAATTGAGATTATCTCTTGTTAATAGTATTTCAATTATTACGGCCCTAAAACGCCTGAGCAAACATTACAGATAGAAAAAAGTGCTACCATCTGTATGGAATAATAAACAGCGTATAGAATAATAAACTGTGACATTTTGAATCTATACAGCCAATCTTTAGCACAATATTATTGTATTCAACCACCTTAAAGAATTGACGCAAAAGTAGAAACGCCCTAATCAAATTCCAAACTAATCTAATGCGTGTTAGTGATCGACTATTCTTCCGTTAATGGACAATATAAATGGTCAAGTGGTGCTGATTATATTCGGTCTGTATTTTATTAAAATCTAATATGAGCAGCTAAATCTGTAATATTCATTAATAAAAATAGAGAAAGGAAAAAAGATAAAATTAATTCATAGAGTTTGACGTATCTATACAATCGTGCAATTTCAAAAAACGGAAAACAAGGTAATATAACACGAGAAGCTGTGATAGGCTAGTGATTTCAATTTCCCACTTCGATTCTCCAGATTTTAATTCCTGACACGCGACTTTGATGACACAAAGTTATGGCCACTTTTAGAATTGGAATTGAAAGCCGCAAAAAGCAACCCTTGCCTACGGGTTACTGTGTTACACATACCAGATAGAATACGCCGCACCACTGAGACACATGCCTCTTCCTTTACCTTGGTTAATCCGTTTCTAAGAACAGGACAGTCGTGGAACGTGACAGCGTCACTCGACACCGCTTCCCGGTTCTCCCCGCGATTGATTAGCGCCTGCGGGTGGACTCGCTTGTACTGACAATGGTATAAAAATAACGTGCCTAACATTAACAGGCCACGCATTCAATATTTTTCGTTTACAGTCTTGATTTAATATTTAAATTTTCAATTACTGAAAAAAAATATCAGTTGAACATTTTCAAGGACTTTTAAAATTGACATTTTTTTTTAAATTTGAAATTTTAAAATTTATCTTAAAACTTCAACCAATGAGTTAATCGATAAAACAGTTGATGATGTTCATATTCAAGAAATAATTGTCACGATCAAAAAGTAAGAAAACAAAGATAAAAGATATGATGAAAAATTAAGTAATTCCTACCCACCGCGTCTAGTCCTACAATTCCAGGGTAGTAATTGAATATGCCTCCAATTATCGTTTCAGTGGACGATCCAGTAAATTTCGCAGCTGACGTTACTTATTGTGCCGAGCTTCTTCCTGTAATGCCATCTGCACAGCGATCTGGCCCCAGGTGCGGTTACATGCAAGCCGATTTACAGCAAAGTTTGTAGTTACTCATGAGTATTTACGTTTAATAGAAAATAGAGGAGAATGGATAGATTGGTTTCATTTTAGATAAAATAAACTTACGAATTTCATATGATATCTATAGTAAATTGTATAGCTCCTGCTTCCTAAATCCCGCCTCGTTAGAAGTGTAAAGCTCTGTTAAGTTTATCCTGAGCGGAAAAAGTTAGTATAATAACTTTGACTGGTTTGTTGATCAAGAGATATCGATAACCACTCGCAAGGAGTCGTTAGTTCGATTTCCATTCGTAATAATCGTGTTATGAGCTGGAGTATTTCTTATTTGGATGTAATTTGTCCACATACCTTCTATCGGCCGCGTCAGGATGGCGCAAACTTTGCTTAGTTTGAGGTTAGGCCGCATGTGACGCCCCAAGACATTATTATAATAATGGTTGCTGTGGACATGTACGGAATGTGGTTAAATCACTGCATATGTAGTATCTCACGGGTCGTTTCCCAGAGCATTATTGCTCTACAACCGGCTTCGCTATAAACATGTTTCATTGCGGAGTATCGATTTCATTACTAACAAGTTCCTACAGTTATCATTCCAATGTGTAATTACACTAGAAATGTATAATTCATGGAAATAGAATTGACGAGCTGATTTATCTTCCACATCTTTATCAACTGCCTTTATCGACTGCCTCGTTGGCCGGGCGGTTGCTAGCGCGACTGCCGATCGGGAGGTCCTGGGTTCAAATCCCGGGTTGGGTA
>DWDX01005542.1:0-10440 GCA_018245675.1 Agara michaeli | reverse complement strand
TAGAGTTCACGTGGGGTTGTTATTTACGCGGAAAAAACTTTGTGACACGATGATTTCCCAGCGGGTGAAGCCGCGGGCAAAGCTAGTTTATAATAAATTGAGACAAAAAATATCTTAGCCGTATCTAGAGCGTAAGCCATATGATAGTGGCGCGGCAAATCGTTGAAGCGCGACACTGCCATATGACCGCACCCTTACCCATTGACAGTCGATGCATAAATCAAACGCTAATAAATAAATATCGTCGGTAATCGCTTCCTGCGCCCAATGTAACAGCAATATAACATCGCCCTTATACCTGTCCACTGCCATGTGTGAGTAGGAGCACTTGTTTCCGCTTTATTTTCACTCATATTAACACCCAAAAGTGTACTTTTTCTATAATTTCATAATTCAATGTCATTAATGATAGTAATATATTATATTAGTTCTGTACTACGTAACATCACGCCTATAATCCCCTAATGGGTAGGCAGGGGAGTCTAGTACACCCCCACAATACACCAGTTACGTTTAAGTCCCACAATGGTATAGGTGGTGAGCCTATTGCCATGCACCGGGCACGCATTCAGACTCTGAGTCACTACTAGAAATTCTAAATGAGAAAAATCCAACAGTACCCAACCCGGGATTTGAACGCAGGACTTCCCGATCGGCAGTCGCGCTACCAACCGCCCGACCAACGAGGCAGTCAAGTTCTGTACTAATGATACAAAATTCTTTATTTCAATACTTGAAGGGATTACACTAACAAGCTCTATACATTATTTAAAAATAATCGAAACAATTACCGAAATAATGTAGGTATCAAAAATCTATTGCATTAACAAAAATAAACAACTAAAATTTAAAATGGTTTAATTTTTTTAATTAAACTTAATGACACCTCATAACAGGGATACGTAATAGGTAAAAAAAAAAAATCGGACGAATTGAGAACCTCCTCCTTTTTTTGAAGTCGGTTAAGAAGCTACTCAACGGATTTCAATGAAACTTTTTTAATGTTCCTTACGATAACCGTAATGCTTATAAGCGGTGTATGTATTTTGAAGCGACTTCAAAAAAAGGAGCGGGTTCTCAATTTGTCTGTATTTTTTTTTTCTTATAAAAAAGTGTGTTAATATAGCGCAAGCAACGTGTGTCTCCTAGTTGAACACGACAGTGTTAAAATTTAAAATGTCACAAATGTTACTTATTCGTTTGTATCTGAAGCAAGTAGTAAGCAAGCCTTCGTCTACCAACGGACTGCCGGCGGCTAACAGGATGGTTATGTTACGGATCTTAATCGACAAATCGAATGTTGCGAAAATGTAAAGTACTTACAGAAACATTTAATTTGCCTGGAATCCCGGAAACATTGGCACAGGAAAGTTTTGCCAAATGTCCGACCAAATCAAACGATTGTATAACGTCTCAATATTTTTCCGGACTAATTGCCAACGTTCGGTACACACTTTTTCAAAAGTTTTTTTTAATTACTTCCGTCCACTTACAAGTCTTGTAAAATGATTGCACAAGATGGTCAGAAATTGGACGCTTTTAAAGTATCAAATTACTCGACGTAATCAGAAGTTACTTCCGAGTTATTTGGCAACACTTCGGTGAGGCGTTTCATTGGTATCAGATTTTTGATTAGAATATAGATTATCTGATTTAAGTGAGAAGCCTCCAAAGTGTTTGCATGAGGCAATCGATGTAGAAGGAATACGTCAGATCTGTAGGTTCCCTAACAAAATAAGCAGACAACAACTCTGTTCTAACTTGTTGAGCCCTGTTACTAAGTTCTACGTAGTCCAGAAGTATACGGATAACAATAATGATTTATTTTTATTTATTTATTTATTTACACACCAACAGCATTACACACAATCTTTACATAAGTTTTCTCTTATAGGTATCTACACATGACATGCGTGCGTGCCAATTATAGGCGTGAACAGCATTCAATGATATAGATAGTATTTATGTTAAGACTAATACATACTTTTCAAACTAATTTATAAGTACGAAATTTATACTATAACTAAAACGTGTACAATAGCAATTTAGTTATTAAGATGCTGAATTAATTTAGTTTTAACCACGCAAGTAAGTAATGATGATCCAAAAAGCATTGTGCTTGGTAAGTGAATTGTGATGATGTCATATCGTTCTATTGAAAAATGTGTATAGGACGACAGCTCTACAAAGAGTTTAATGTTCAGTATTACACTTTATTTGATATAGGGTTATCGGTTATGTTAGAGGTGTATAACTTTTTCATCATCAACCTGCTGATATCGAAACGTTATCATTTCTTTTTTAACGGCCAAGATGAAAGTGAACGTACGATACGTCGAAATCATTCAGAGGCTACGCGTAGTATCAGTAGTTCATTTAAAAAACACGCTATCATTCATGAACGTAAATATGAAATTGCAATTGGGTATTGAATTTATTGTGCTTTTATAAATTTTGTGAACCCATTGTTTTCAATGTCGCAATTTTTGACTTATACTTTAATCAAGTATTGGAAGCTTGACTTTTCTTTCTATGCAAGGGACATAATCAGATTCATTCTTGACGTCTGGCTGACGGTTAGATGACTTTATATTCTGTAGCTTCGTTTTTGAGGTCTGATTAGAATCAACTTTACTATTGAAGTATTTGTTCAAGGGGTGATCTTAGTTAAATATTCAGATTATTGAGTAATAGCCACTAATGTTAATTCTAAACAGTTCTAATTTATTTTGCTATTAAGTAAAGCACGCGAATATATTTATGACGAGCTGAGTCCGCGGCTTCGTCCGCGTTTGAATTTAAATGATTCTAAAATAAAAGTAGCGAAATTACTCCTTGTTACATCAGCTATCTGCCAATGAAAGTCGATGAAAGATTAGCCGGAACAAACAGACAGACAGACAAAAGTTGTAAAAAAACGTTATTTTGGTATATGTACTGTGTATACATATATACATATGCATTTATAAAAAGCGGTTATGTATTACAAACAGACACTCCATTTTTATTTATTCGTATAGATAACAATAATAATTTCTCGATGCATTCGTAGTGTAGTCTTAGTGAACCGTACGTTCATCCTAGCAACATTTTGCAGTATTTAGTTAAAGATTTCGCTGGTATTCTGAGTTGGCGAGTGTTCAATCGGGAACTATAGCAGCCCTGGAGTTTGCCGATGACGCGTGAACACTGCTATATTGTCGCGCGGAGGTGACCGTGACGCCGCGCCTTGCGGCCTATCTGGGGTTTGATTATTTCCTTTGCAATCACTATAGTGTTATACAATTTTATATTGATTATATGAAATTTGAATGATTATTTGTCTGACAATGTGTTTTTTTTTGTTTTTCTTTGGTTTATTTAGCAATATTAATCGACACGTTTACTTACTTTTGTTATTATTATTAGACTAGCAGATCCCGCCATTTACATGGGTCGTAAATTAAAACGGAGGCAAAATATTTTTTATTAAAAAAGTTAAACATTAATACCATTTCTAGAATCATGTGGAACATTTTTTTAAACTTTTCAGAATCCGTTAGGTTTATGGATTTTTAATGAAATCCTCTCAACATGTCGCATGCCCAATGGAACACTGACTCATTAAGAGATAAGTTAAAATTTAGTTACGTACAGAAACAGAGATCTTTATTTACTGTGATCTAATACATAGTTAATCAGATGTACAAAATACTAGCGCTTATAATTAATTAATAATTTAGTTTTAATTTTATTCATCAACAAGTACGATAAGGCTTCATTGCAAGATTTTCTTTTGTGATTTCCCAAAAATCGTCTTTTTTGAGTTAAGTCAGTATTCCAATAAGCATGCGATGCATACACTGAAACATTTTTAGTACAGATATATCTAATTACTTATAGATAACCTTCTTAATCTACATGTTCTAACATGTTCTTAATCTTCATCTATACCTATACATAGATGTCTGGTGTTGTGTCTGAATTGATTACATTGCAAGCACAGTCCTATTTGTTCCTAGCTACACTTATTCCGTTGTTATTCCTGCGTAAATACTAAAAATGTTTTCCTTTTCCCTAAACATATCAAGTGTAAACAATCAGAAGGGCACAATATGGGTATTATCTGTACAAATTCTTCCGCTCCCCTCGAGAAGATATTTAATTTTGATATGAATACCGGCGTGACGCGACTTCGCGGCGGGACGCAAACCCAATATATTATCCAACATCTACTAGCCAATATCACCGCAAAATATTAGCCGTTGCGAATCTACCATTACACTTGTCCACTTAACCACTAGTTGTGGGTACCGCCGCGCGAATTCCAACCTTATCCCCAATTCTGATGGTTGTTTTTCCTTTGTGCAGATCTTCCGCAACGACAAGTTTCGTTAGTGTAAAATGTACCCTAATATAATACTGTTTGAGCACAGAATTCTTATGATTCGTTCTAGCGTGAAATGTGATATCGGAGTTTTATCAATTATGATCCCTATTGTGAACGAAATAGAGTTTACTTTTAAGCATGGATTCGAAAAGTACAGTCGCTTGACCCATCTCTAGGGATTCAACTAGGGCCTTTAGTCACGGTTTTATTTGAATTCACCGAAATGCTTTGCGACAAATATTTGGACATTTATTGCGGTGGTGGCTGGTGTCGAATATTAAACGTTGATTTTATGATATCTGTTCGACGCGATTGGCTACGGACGATTGTTGGATTTGCGACAAACGATACGAGACTCCCGACGAGGAAGGAAAATATCGACAGCTGATAACTATCTATCTCTATCGTCTTTCCATGATTTGGTGTACAGTTTTACAACTATATGTGTCTCAGAGCACAAGCACTTGTGACAATGATCCTATTTGATCTTATTTGCCCAACTTTAACCTAGTTAAAAATTAATCCATAGCCACACATTCTGGTTTAAACGGTCAATCTCTACAATGCAATCGAATTGTACGCTGTATGATTTTAAGTTTTCCGTTTTTAGCATTGTAAATTATGGAATATTAAAAGAACTTAAGGTTAAACAGCTGGAACAGGTTTAAGATATTCAAAGACAAAGACAACGGTTATGTTAAGTTAATCTATTGTGTATAATTTATTTTGCTGTACTTCAGCTGATATAGTTATATTTAAATAAAGACGCAGTAAATATAGCGGGTAGTTTTGAGACGATTTTCTCAAAGGATTTTAAGGTAATTGAGAGGGATTGACGCGACGGCTGCAAGAGTTACGGCGGTGCGGTGCGCCGCGCGGTGACTGTTGGACGAGTGACAATTTTATCGCAGCGCGCGCTCGGCGACGCGTCTCCACCGAGCGCCTGTCACCGCAAACGGCGCAAAAAATCGAGCAAAACAGTGACAATTGGTGCATATCCTCGACGAATTATCCCTCTTCGGCGCCTTTGTCCAATTGAAGCTTCCTTTATTTTACCATTTTTGCCG
The DNA here is from genome assembly GCA_018245675.1 of Agara michaeli. Classification (NCBI taxonomy): domain Eukaryota; kingdom Metazoa; phylum Arthropoda; class Insecta; order Lepidoptera; family Hesperiidae; genus Agara; species Agara michaeli. The sequence continues at coordinate 5,004 of DWDX01005542.1, read as the reverse complement.
TTTTTCCATTCTCATTTGGTTATTTATCTCTTCTTTTTTGGAACGGACAATGAGCCGACCGCCGCTCATTATATCCTCCCTGGTTTAGCACGCGACTCGCCACTAAATCTCCGTTGGAATTCTAGCGAATTACCCGACCAACAAGGCCCGTTTTTTCGGGTGATTGATTGGAGTAAAAATTACTTTCTGTTTTTCACCGACACCGACGCCGACGGCGCACTGTCGCATCGATTCGTTTATACGGTAGGGTGGGATCGGATGGATTGACTTTTAAACTCCCGTGGCCAAAGATAAGATAAATCCGGGTACGTATTAACATACGCTGAAAGACATATATCGGGGTCGTAAGAGTCATTAATTTAGAGTATCGTGGCAGGTAATCTCGGTGCAGTTCACCGGCTTGTCGTTTCTTGGTAGCTGTCGAAAATAGACCGGCCCACCCGTCATGAGTCCTCCACTCCAGTGCTCGAAGCGCATTCGATTCTTGCGTTCGCGAAAATTATCGCACTTACATTGTCAAACTCTATGCTTATTTGATTTTGTTTTTGTTACAACTGTCATATCAATGATCGAATTTCACGCTCAAAAATTTATTGCTAAACGAGTAGGTAATGTAAAACAATTAAGAAAATTAAATCATATTTCTAGCTTCTGTTCTCTTACCAAGACTTGGCAGCTAATAATCCATCAATTCTTTTTTCGTTCATTCTATTATTGTTACCATGTTTCACGAAATCAAGACCATTCGACTCTCGATTTTATCATTGTACTATTCTGTTCCTTTAACATACACACACATCATTTTGTAACAAAATCTTTTTTGGGTAAACGTGAAATCGTTTCCATTATTGTGTCGAGCATTCGTCAAAGCGTGACTGTGACACAATAATTGCATAGGTTATTATCAATTCCCGAAAAGCGATAACGCATCATGCATAATATATCGCATCGCAGGATGTGCGTCCAAATTGTAGGACGATTAGTTTCTCAGTAAAATCATTTAGTATGCCGCCGGAATCAGGTCTGTTAGGAACAATTGATGAGCCACGCGCAAATACAAAAAAATCGGATGTAATAGATTGATGAGTGTGGGAAAGCAGATAAGGCGAGTTGATGAGCAATGGTAAGCAAAAAATATGGAATGTTTTGCAGGTAAATAGTCTATAAAATCAATACCGTTGGGACCATACAACACACATTGCTGTAGATACCAATATGTATAAGAGTAAAATTATTGTGGGGGTGTACTACACTCCTCTGCCTACCCCTTAGGGGATTACAGGCGTGGTGTTACGTAAAATTATCAGTCAACAGATAGCTGCAACGTAAAAACTATTGTGACACACATTGTGGCTGTATGTTATATATTTTGTAAGTTATATGTACAAGTGTATATATATACCACTTAGAGATAGTCTCGGAACGTCACGCTCGCATCTGTCGTGCTGAGATCCTACAATCAACAACCCAGCTCATCGAGCCTGTCAAGGTACGATACGCAACACTTGTACTTACGACAAAAGCAATACGGCGCATTGTAGCGTGCAAACAGTTTTGACGGATGGCGGAGCTATGTCGCGTTGTGCACATCACGACCCAATGTACCGGCGTAGAAGAAACGTGAGCTGTATAATACCAACAACTAAACATTTTGTTACCATACTCGCCGCGCGCACGGCCAATCTCTAATTTCACGAGTCATTACGCCGACCGACCGGCGCGAGGAGCCCGGGGTGACGCAACGCGACGTCACACCGAGGGGGGGTTCTTTAATAAATTTCCAGAAAATGATAAAAACCCGACACCGACAGCGCAAGCTGTCCTCAATGAACATTCGTTAAAATTCTGCGGCGCCTCGCCCGCGCCACCGGCGGTGGAAATGTCGAAAGATTCATAAGTTTTTGTCGGAGCGCAATTCGTCGTCGCGAAAATGGTCGAATAACTGTCATTTTTTGTCGGCGAACAATTGTGCGGGCCCGGGTACAGGTCGGAAAAAATTGCAACATACGAGAGACGCCCCGACATGTTCGACGGAAGACTTTTGTTGCCGCTTCCCGTTACGGACGCTTCGCATACCGCCCGCTCCGGCTTAGATTGGAGCGCCTTCATGCTCGCTCCACTTTGGATTTAAAATGTAAGGAGATTCAAAGTTATATTCACACAAATATAAAAATATATATCACACAGAGAAAAGTACAGTACACAGAGAAAAGTGATACAGTAACCGTCGATTTTACAACATTCTGGTATATGTAATTACCAACTGTACCTACGTAGTTTTTTTATCTGTGTAGTTTTTTGATACTTCCCATAGTTTCTTATAATCTCATAACAGATTTTATTATTTTATAATAATTAATACACGTGTGTTAACCAAAAAACAAAACATTTTTAAGTCTGAATTACGAGTAGTTACCTACCTACATATAAATCACCTTTCATTATAGCCTATTCAGAAAGCTGAAGAAACTTTTGAAAGCTTAATTAATAGTCTCACGAAAAACTGACATAAAGCTCATGTCAAAGCCATTACTGTACTGTAAGCGACATTAGATAATTACTACTTAAAAAAGATTTTTCGTCATTTGGTCCAACTACTTATTCGAGATAGTCTATCTACTAATTTAGATAGATGTGTTCAGGTCTCCGTTTTTTCCATTCCCTAAATCGCTTTTGTCACCCGTTAAATAAATTAGAGTTCTCTTGCGCTGATCCGGCTACTGCAGTCAGCTAAGTCTGCATTGTCTGCTGTGATTTGTGTGAACGCTTCTGTTCGCACGCGAAAGGGACGCCTTAACTGAAATACCATGCAAAAGAGCAGGATAAAAGCTATCAAGTGGGCCGCAACAATTAATTATAATGGGCCACATCGCCTATTCCGTTGTTAGGATGCTTTTTCACTTTACATTCTCACGCGGAATCAACATTCCCCAAATAACACTTCACGCCGCATTCAAATTGGACATCTGAGTTGGGTGTCTTGTTTTATTTGGGTCTCGGAAATCGGTCTTCGAATTTTTTAATCTAGACGTATTATGCGAGCCTTTAATTGTGGTTGTATATTAGGATCGGTTATCACATGCGACGTTCTACATGGCCGGATAGAGAAAGGTTATTATAAGTTATAATAAATTCCCGTGCAGCGGGGGGAACTGACGCAACACACAAAATTGCGAGTAAGGAACGGTGCACACGTTCCGTTCTACGTGTTAGCGATTATCGAAGTGATACGCGCACCAAAATGTAGCTGAGAACTAGTCGACTGGCCATTCGTGTTATCGGACCTGTTGGTCACTTCTCTGTAGATATACGAGTCTCTGTAGAGATATGTTTTCGTTGAATCTCATCCGTTGCATCAGAATGAGGATCATAATCAACCCTATTATCGTTCTACTATTGGACACGTGGCGTATCAAAATGAGAATGGTTAAGGAGTTCGAATGCGCAGACTTTACAAGCCTTCGAGAACGTTATGGAAAATTTGGTTATTGAATAATAAAATATGGTACGATATTAAAAACGGATAAAACTGTCACAGATACAGAACAAACAAACGTGCTCGTCATACAAATATTTGTGCTGGGTGGGAATCGAACCCACGACCTCCGGTTTCACAGTGAGTCTCTAACCACTAAGCAACGAGACCAGTAAAATATATTAATCCCATATTATATAAAAAAATACAGTATCACAAAATAGTTGTGAATATTGTACGTAAATGTGTTTACGTTTAAATATGTTTTGTTGCGCTCATTGTAAGTCCGGGTGTGTTCCGATTCGCATCTTGTCCATCACAGCTCATTACCCACCCAAATCTCGTCGAGTATGAATGGCCACAGCAGTTCGCAATCTCCGTAGTTTATCAATGTAACACCGCGATCCAAGTGACGTTGGTGCTTGCTTGCCTCTCATCTAAAATCTTTAGTTTCACGTCGCACCTCATTCGGTTCAGTGCGTATAAAAAATACGGCTACAAAACCAAATTACCCCTCACAGTTGCTTACTTCGAGAAGCGCTCCTAATAGTCGCTATAATAGACCAAATCTTGGTCTACAATTCAACCATAGAACGACCTCATTAGCTAATGATGTTAAGGACATTTTCTTTTGTTTTCCTATTTCACATACGCACACATACGTACGTACATACGTACACTTAATACAAACTCGATAGTCTTTTTGAGACGAAGTAGTAAATCAGATGCTATTTCAGCTTCTCGACATTTGCATCCACACTCAAATAAGGTTGAACTATTTAACGCTGACTTGCTGCTACCTTTAAACTACAAGTGGTCTGTGCGCACTACAGCTCAAGGTGGTCAGGCATTTGATGGGTATGTAGAAATGACAGTTACGTTTCGATTCTCTGTAGCACCAAACACGCATCACCTACCCGCGGCCGCTACAAAAACTAGTTTAGCATACAAAACCTCCAAGTGGGCGAATCGCAAGGCGACAATCTGATAGTGGACGCAATTACCTACGTACGTGACACCTCGCGGCCGCGATTGCATCTCGCGCGAGCAGCCTTAGTCTTGGGGGCTGGGAGCGTTTCCAATTACGAGCGCAGTTGGATTATGAAGCTTGTTATACGTCCAAGTCGCTTATGGTCCGTGCGTTTGTCACGGCTCTGATCGTTGAAGATAAAATGCGTTTTTTTTTTGTCACAGATCGTGTGTAATCTGGCTGTTCTGACAATCTCCTTGCTATTGTTTTTTTTGTTTTTTTTTTTATGTTTGGAGAATAGCGAACAGGCTGGCAGCAGTCACGAGTGACCGCTCCTGGCCATGGACATCTGCAACCGACCGCTGATAGGGCTCTAGGGATAGGACTGTTAGTGTGAATACAGTTAATAGGTGTTAATTGCAATTAGTTGGTGAGTATTCGTTAGTAACAGGACTGCAGGAATGGGACTGTTAGTAAAATTGGTCCAGTTAGTATTTGTTAGTGTAAGTGCAGTTAGTGTTTGTTAGTATCCGCCCTATCAAAGGTCTGTCACAGATGC